>CM062809.1:0-48432 GCA_031772625.1 Pinus tabuliformis | reverse complement strand
GTGATTTTATTTCAAATGACATTGTCCTCTTCTTCAAATTGATGACCCCATTCCTATCAATGGCCCAGTCAATTCCCAAGAGTGCGGGGTATGGATTAATGCCATCAACAATTTCTATAACTTCAAAGTTCACTATTGAGCTCACACCTTCAATATCAACTGTTACTCCATATAACCATCCCATAGGGATGATTTTCTGCTGGTTTTCCATCCTAAGTTGAATCAAAGACCACTGCAGTGAAGGTATCCCCATTCTTTCCCATGTTTGTTTTGTTAATATGTTAGCATCGACCCCAGATCCAATATGACCCGGTCCATCTCATAATCATCTATCTACGCAGTGAGCATCCTATTTGTGCCTTATGTCTTCCAATTTTTTTGACCACCCAATGTCCATCAAGGAATTTCTCTTTGCTGGCACATTTGTTTATTAAATCTTGCAGGCCTTCCTCAACCTTACTATCGTGCAGTAAATTCATGTAGGTCTCCAAAAATGTAGTGAGTACAAAGGGATCAACTTCTACAGGTGCGCTGATTTCTTGCATCTTGTTTTGTTTCCCTAGGGTGGAGGCCTCATCAAAGTTCTTCTTGGCTTCCATAAATGTTTCCTTAGTTCTATCTAGATCAAAGCCAACTTCTTTCTCTAGCGCTTTGAGGACCCATCCTTCTTCTTTAGGTTGTTTACCTTATTAGTGCCAGTCGAAATTCCACTTCTTAGCACAATGTTAATGCTTTGATCCTCTTCATGGTGCTCAACCCTCATAATCCATAGATTATGCATAGGCTATTGAGGTTTTCTTTTATTCTCTTTCATTTAAGAAATTAGTACCGAGCATTCTTCTATAGTATGGTCAAACTGTTTACAGTATTGACATGATGGGTGTACATGATTCTGGCACTCCCAAGCATAGTCCCCTGGCTGCCCACAGTTGTAGCAGATAATCTAATCATGGCCTCTACCAGGTCCTCCTCCTCATCCTCAGCCCTGTCTTCATCCCTAATAAACCCTGCGTGCCCCTCCGGCGCCTGCTCTAGAGGCTAAATTTCTGCTTGCATCCAGTATGTAGGTGTTCTTTCCATCATCAGCTCATAGCTTTGACAGTGGCACTCATCATGGCCCATATATTTCAAGAGGTTACAAAACAACTGCAGGGGTGTCTAGATGAAATTTTGAAGTAAATGGCAGTTATCCATCGCATGTTGTCTAGAAACTTGACAAATAGTACACCATAGTGCATCCCCCACGCTCAGTCTGGCTGGGGCCTCTGGCTTTAGGGGAATTAGCCCCCCTCCTGTAATATAGTTCACGTACACTAGATAGTGATATTTATCGTGTCCATGGCCTTTACACTTAAAACACTAGACTTTTGCACGCACTTCTGGTTTAGTCTCCTTCTCTTTCTTCAAACTTTGTAATTGCAGGTGCGAGATTACTAATTGTGAGTGGATCTGCTACACTCCGAGGTTCGTATCCTGAATAGGGGATGCATGAAGACTCATTGCGATTTCCAAGGCTTCTACATGTGTTTCTATCTTCTGTTGTGATAGAGAAATTCTCAAGTGGGGCAAGAGTGACGCTATAAATCATTCGCAATGTTGGCTATCTGTGATTTGCATGTTAGCTTCTCTGATTTGACACTTCAACCTCTGATCAAATTTCCAGGGCTTCTCATCGACCCTCATCATGATTTCTTTGAATCTAATTACTGACTGTGAGTCAGACTTAGGCTTACTAAACTCTTTGTTTAAAGCTGCCTTAGTCTATGCTACTATTGTAAGTGGATTATCGGAACAATACTTAATATGCCAAGTTAGTGCGCAATCCTGCAAAGCGGTAACCAACTGTGCCTTATTTATATTTTTGTCAGTAATCTGTTGTGTTTTCCACACAAAATTCACAAAAAAATAGAACTTCTCTGCATCTTCACTCCCTGTGCCCTTGAAAATCGTCATCTTCATCGCATTTGCCATGTTGAATGGGGTTGGTGGTGATGGAGGTCTAGGCGAAGGTGTATGCAGTGGAGGTGGAGGCGGAGGTGGAGTGAATGAATGATTTACTCAAGGAATCCCCTAACTAATTAGTTGATCAACGCTTCACGATGGAGTCCGTTATGCCCCTTCATCATCACTTAAAGGAGGTCCAATCAATGGACTATACTCTGGTCCTGATCCTTCGCGATTTCTAAAGAATCGTCCACTTCACATAGCTTCGAACATCAAGGTAATGGAATCACCCATTTTTCACATAATAGCATTTTAATCCAAGTATTCAATGATATTAAGTACTTACCACGTGGTCCTTTGAAAAATCGTCGCTCCGCTGTGCTATAGTTGACTGAGGTATCAACTACAAATTCTGTAGCAAATCCTCCCAGAATCTGATTGAGCCAATGATCGACAACCCATGCGATCTTGTTTTCAAAAGGTTATAATTATCGCACCAATTCTAGAGTCCATACTATAGGACTATCGAGCTTCCACCTTCCCTGTTTGTCTGTTAATTTAGCTAACCACTCATACAATTCAATGGGGAAGGTGCAGAAGAAGGTCTCGTGTATCTCCGTCTAGAGTTATCTGTTCAACCAATCTTCCTTCAATAGGTGTGGATTCCTATTTTCTTTCACTGCGAACTTGTGAATCTTCTGATCCAACCACTTTTCAATCTATTTCTTGGTCAGATTCCAATGATGCGACATCACACATCTCTTTTAAGTAGATCCTGGTCCTGACAATGAACCATTTGTGGCTTAGGGGGTCCTGATCTAGGTTCAGAGTTTAGTTGCGCCAACCAAAAAAACCCTACACTACTGGTTCTTTCGGTAGAAACCCGTGTAGTGTAGGTTGCAGTCTCACCCAAAGAATTATGGGGGGATGCTAGAACCAATTTTTTGCATCCGAATACTAGTGTGATGTCTTCCAGTGCCTTAGATCTGCCTTCGTGTAGATCAACAAACTCTTAGGGCACATTGCTGCAACTCTGTTAAAACAACCTTCAAACCTTTGCGAAGGTCTACGATCAGTCCTTGCGGACCTTTAACAGTCAAATTGCCTACTTACGCACATCAGAGAGCAGTCCTAAATTAGGGTTCACGCAAATTTACTTAAGTTATTAGTAAACATCAGATAATTCATCAGACTCTTCACAAAAATACTTAGACATGCATTGCATACATTATTAAGACTTATTCAAGAGAATCGCGTAACATTCAATTAATATCTCATAAAAAAATCATTCATCGGTAGCATATAAAATTAACAAAGATAAATAGAAATACTTAGGAATTCTTGGTAAACTCTCTTTATTGATCTTCAATTCAAGGTTATAAACTCAAAACTACCCTGCGCACACAGTTGCATGGGTCCATGCACTCAGCTACAGACTCTACCTAGGCCTCCATGCACTCAGCTATAGAGCCTTTCTTCTTCTTTCTTACTTGCTTCTTCTTGCTTCTTCATACCTTAGACTCTCTAAGACACACCTATTTATAGCCTTTTTCATACAATGCCATGGTCCGCAGACCATAGGTGAATCTCAAAACCAACTCAAAATTTATCCAAAACAAGGGGCTAAGCCCCTTTGACTCCTATTCATCTATGTGCTCTGCATCCACAAATCGTGGAGACTTTACATTATTTACAAAACTGTACCAAAAATTGGGTTATCTTAACCCCAAACTGACCCAGGGGACCCCATCCCAACACTTCCTGAATCCTACACACGCTTCATGTCAATACTATAGACAATTCAACCATGCCATAGAAGAATGTCCAATGCTAATAGCTAAAATCCAAGAGAAGAAAATGTAGCCTCAACAGCGTACACAAAATTTACAAATGATGAGGGCTGAGCCCCCGAAGAGGATTAGAGCATTAATATTGTACTATGAAGTGGTATGACGACTGGCACAAATAAGGGTAAGCAGCCTGAAGAGGACAGATGTGTCCACAAAGATCCTAAGAAAGAAGTCGCTTTTGACCTTAATCGTGCTAAGGAAACATTCATGGAGGCAAAGAAGATCTTCCTTGAGGCCTCCACCTTTGGAAGCCATGAAAACACAACAGAAACCAATGCGACACAAGAGGTTGATCCTTCTGTAATCACTACATTTTTGGAGACCTGCATGAATTTATTGCGTGACATAAAGGTTGTGGAAGGATTGCAAGACTTAATAGACAAGTGAGCTAATAAGGAAAATACTTCTATGGAGCAGTGCACCATTAGAAATATTGGTAAGCATAAGGTGTGAACAAGACGTGAGATGCAGCTAACAGCACAAATAATCGATTATGAAATGGACCAGGTCATTTTGGATTTGGGGTCTAATGCGAATGTTCTGCAAAAACAGACATGGGAAAGGATGGGGAGACATGCACTGCAGTGGTCTCTGATTCAGCTCAGAATGGCGAATCAACATAAAATCATCCACATGGGACGATTATATGGAGTAATGGTTGATATTGAAGGGAGTGCACTAACATACTTTGAAGTTATAGAAATTGCCGATGACAGTAATCCTTACCCTGCGCTCCTAGGAATTGACTGGGCTATTGACATCAATGGGGTCATTAATTTGAAGAAGAGGAAAATTTCGTTTGAAAGGAAGTCGTTAAGGGTTATAGTGCCATTGGATCCTATGGAAGGGGCACGCTATACTGAACCAGTCTGCGATTTGGTAGAAAGTGACGAGGAGCTGGATCAAATCTACAAGATAAAATGCAAGATCAGGATTGGATCAATCCAACAACAGATGGACGGATCACATGGGACTGGGAGAGTTCCTGCACTTCTAACTTAGATGAGGAATTATAGCATTGGAAAAACTGCTTACATAAAGTATCTACATTGTGATGCAACATGATGAAGAAGTCACTGCACTGTGTTTCGTTGGAGGTAAGAAAGCTACCTTATTATGATGGTTTGACTGACATAGATATGTTTTTAGATGAGTTTGAGCATGAATTCCCTGAAGACCACAATTTTCAAGCATTGGAGTTGGTGATGCGCACTACGCCCACACGATGGTGGGCTACGCATAATGATTCGTTAATGAAAAAGCTATTATAGAATATGTGTGAATTCGCTTATGTTACTTAATGCAATGGATCGAAAAGATTGTGAATAACATAAACACATAAACAATTTGAAAACACATTCAAACATATCAACACAGCCAAATTTAATAAAGGAGTTCATCGAACTTTCTGGCTACGTCCCCTGGTCCTTTTGCTTCTAGTGCTAACCTCTTTATTTTGTCTTCAAATTGTTGTTATAGGTATGAGCTTGAAAACAGAGTCTCAAATAAGAAAATGGACATCACCACTACGTTTAGCTCAAAATTTCAAGTCAAATGAGTATAAACTCGACCATATTTGGCCACTGTGACCTCCAGACCCCCTGGAATGGTCCAAAACCACATCTGTCCCTGCAAAACCACCCTTTGTTTGGCAAACACTACCTCGGCCTGTGAAAAACCACCTCAGACTGTGCGTTGGTGGTAGGGCGGGTTCAGCACCTGCAATGGTTTATTAAAAAATTGGTGGCTTGGTTAACCAAGTCCCACCCTTTGGCATGTTGGTTCTGTTTCAATGATATGGTATTGATATACCATATGTAGTTACAATCTGCAGTGAATGTGGAATAATGTGATAACTAAAAAAAAAAGGACTGGTGGTCATGGGGTTGACCCCGACCGTCCAATATTTTTCTAGCGGAGATCCCGACACCAAAATAAATACAAGTTTATCATATCCATTACCAAGTCCTTTCCGATCCAACATCTATCGCGTCACCTGTTCGCCAACTGTCTTGGCCGATCTCCACCGTTAATCAATCCTGCGTGATCCAACGACTATCACGCAATCTCACGTGAATTCTTGCATGATCGATATCAGATCTAGAGCACATGAGAAAAGTGGTTTTCTCGTGCTATGTATCACTCGCTAAGGTTAATCGCGTGAAATTGAGGAATACCATTTACTATTTTATAAGCATGAAAGATACTACTTACCGCTTACAAATACTACTCCTCTGTTCTACTAACATGTGGCTTAATCTAATCTCTTCATTTCTTAACTTTATTTTGCACAACTTAATCCTAGCTGTCTATCTCCCTCACTCTCGTTCGTTGATTTGACTAATCCAACCACTGTGCTTCGCTACTCTAATACCACTTTCATCTGCATTTGAAGACTTTGATCCAGAGGCAAAACTGAATCCATTTTGGATCACTCCTCCCCACTGGAAGCTTTTGGTCCACCAAAAGTTGGTTTTAGCTGTGGAGTAAGTGAGGATAAAGTTCCCTCACTTTTCCAATCTCTATCCATCATGCTTTACTTCGATTTGTACCTTTAATTCCAACTCAAAGATACTCAACATTTCCCTGTTGGGAAGTCCTTATCCTCTTGTCAAAAAATGTGTCCTCCTGTAGCTCATTGAGATACTTGGGAAAAAGATCTTCAATGGAAGGTAGCTGACCTTGCTCTTTGGGATCTTCAATCAATGAGGGCTCATACAATCGCAAGTTTTCAACATTTACGACATAATAAATTTGCATGTAATCTAGTAGATCTAGGCAGAAAGCATTTTCACCAATTTTGTCAAGTATTTTGAAAGGACCATATCTAATTGGTTTCAACTTTTTACCTTCCCCTTGCAGTATTTCTTTGCTGATGTACAACCAAACTTGATCACCAACTTGAAAACTATGCTCAACTCAATGCTTGTCATGTTGTGCCTTATACTTTGCTTGGCTTCTTTCCAGTTGTTCATGTATTGCCTGGTGAATTTCCTAGATTTTTTTAATGAACTTGGTTTCTTTGTCCACATCACTATGTCCATCAACTACTATGTCTTTACTAAAGACAAAATCCAAGGGAGACTTTGGTATAAAACCAAAACAAGTCTCAAAAGGAGATCTATGAGTAGACGAATGTTTTGCATGGTTGTAAGCATGCTGCACATAACACAAATGCTCATCCCAAAGTTTGGGATGCTTGCTGCAATATCCTTGTAGCAACTGTATCACCGTCTTGTTGACCACTTTTGTCTAACCATCTGTTTGTGGATGAAACGTCATGTTCTTCTTTAACTTTGTGTCCATTAAATCCCATAGACTTGACCAAAATTCCCGACAAATCGAGAATCTCAATCGGATACAATAGAAGTGGGTAACCCAAAATGAACCCATACATTTTGAAAGAACAACTTTGTAGTTTGTTCAACTATGACCTGTTTATTACATGTTGTCAAAATACACATCTTACTAAACCTATCCACAACTACATACAAATAGCATGACTCTTTCTAGACTTTGGAAATCCCCCAACAAAATCCATGGAAACACTTTCCCAAGGACGAGAAGGAATTGGAAGTGGAGTATACAAGCCTCATTTTCTATTACTTGGCTTGCTTGTAGCACACATAGTACATCCTTTAATATATCTAGAAACTGTCTCATTCATTCATGGCCAATAGCAGAATCTTTGTAATTGTGCAACTGTTTTACTTACACCAAAACGACCTGATATGAGAGAAGTATGTGCTTCTCGAATTATATTAACTCTTTCAGTTTGTGGAATGCATAACTTTACCAAATGATATAAGAGTTTGTCCTTTATGAAATAATCCAATTCTTCTACCTGCTTTCCATGACTTAAAGTTGCATATACATCCTTAAAATCTGTGTCTTGAGCATATTGCTCAATGTAACTTTCATGAATTATCAAATTGTGCTCAAGTATTGTGGATGCATTTATAATTGGCCTTGATAACATGTCTACAACCTTATTATGTATGCCCTTCTTATATCTGATAACAAGATGAAATTTCTGTAGAAAACCCATCCACCTATAATGTCGTGATTGTTGCAATTTAGTTTGTGAGTGTAATTATTGTAGTGGTTGATGATCTATGTGCATGATTCTTTCTTTACCCATTATGTAATGTTTCCACTTTTTAACACTCTGAACTAATGCATATAATTCCTTATCATATGTAGGATAGTTAACTACTATTGATGTGAATGTCTCAGAATGAAATCATATAGGCTTTTTGTGCTGCATCAACACTACCCCATGGCATATTCACTTGCATCTGTCTCAATCTCAAATGGATGTTGAAGATCTAGCAGTGCTAGTACTGGCGCTGTACTGATTCTTTCTTTCAATGTGTCGAAGGCTTTCTGCTGTTTTCCTCCCCATTGAAACACATGTTTCACACTTGTCAAAGCATGTAAAGGAGCTGCAATCAAAGAAAAGTTAGCAATAAACTTTCTCCAATATTGCGCTGCCCCCAAAAAAATTCTAACTTTTGTAGCAGTATTGGGTTTAGGCCAGTTTACAATGACTTCGACCTTAGAGGGATCTATCTTCAATTCACCACCCCCTACAATATAACCCAAATAATTCAAAGATGTTCTGCAAAATTCACATTTTGATAGTTTTACATAGAGATTTTCTCTTTTCAAAACATCTAAATTCTTCTTTACATGCCTTACATGTTCATCCCATGTTCTACTGAAAACAAGAAGATAATCTAAATAGACTATTACAAAATCATCAATGAATGGTCTAAATACATCATTCATGACTTGCATGAGTGTAGCTAGAGCATTAGTTAAGCCAAAAGGCATAACCATCCATTCATAGAGTCCTTGCTTCATTTTGAAAGCATTCTTCCATACATCCTATTCTGCAACTCTGATCAAATGGTAGTCGCTTCGCAAGTCCAATTTAGAGAAGTAAATTGCATATTTTAACTGATCTAACAAATCATCAATACGAGGAAGAGGATAATGATTCTTTATTGTGATTTTATTTAATTCTCTAAAATCAATGCACATTCTCCACGAACCGTCTTTCTTTCACACTAACATAATAGGTGGTCCGCACAGTGATGTGCTTGGTCGAATAAACCCTTGATCGAGCAACTCCTGTACCTGCTTCTTTATCTTTGCATTCTCTAGAGCTGATAACTTGTACATTCCAATGTTAGGTAGTGGAGCATCTTGCTGAAAATAAATTTCATGTTCTATCTCTCGCTTGGGCGGAAGCCCTTTAGGCTCTTGAAACAGAATATCATAATCGGAAAAAACTTTAACTAGATCTGCTTTCTGTTTAGGATTACAACCTTGGAATGCATCAAATTTATCAATATCCTTTGCTTTTACAATCATAAGTAAAAATTGTTTACTTGAATTTACAATTCTTTTCATCTATCCTAAATTTATGAGAGATAAATTATCTTTGAGTTTATGAGCCCTTACAATATATTCAATTCCATCCTTAGTGAGTTGATACTTATTTTCAGTTCAATAGAAGATATCATTTCTATTGTACAAGTATGGACTTCCTAATACAATTCCACATATGTCCAATGGGAATATGTCTAATTCAACCTCATCTACAAACTTTGACCCAATAGCAAAACAAAGTTTACATTGTTTCGTAACTTGTAGCTTAGTTTTATCACACACCCAACCTAATGGATATGGCTTATTATGAGGTTTTGCTTAAGGACCCAACTTATTTACAATTGCTTCAGAAATCAAATTAACTTATGACCCACTATCAAATAATGTATCAATTTTAGTATGCTTGGAAATGACTCTAATATGAAATAGCTCATTTCTTTTACTCTCATCATTATCATTATCAACAGAATGTGAAGAAGTACTTGTAGATGCTTTAGAATCTTTACCTTTTATACCTGTAGTTGTAACCGTTGTCTTGTCACCTGAATCTGATCCCAAGTCCTTTTCAATAGCAGCGACATTCTTTCGCTCTTTACTCCCAAACTTCTTAGGCTTCAATTCTGGATACAATGACCAACAGTGTGCCTCATCGTTTCCCTCCTTCTTACAATGAGTGCATGAAGGTTTATCCTTCTTCACAGTGTTTGTTTTCTTCTCCTTCCATTTAAGTTTCTTTTTGCCTTTATTCTTGCTTTCAATATGTTTGGATGATTTCCCAACATCTTGGGTTACATTTTTTCCTCTAGCTTCTATATGAGTTGCTTGAACCAATATATCATCTAAGCTAGTTGGATTAAACATAAGTATGGTATGCCTCAAATAGCTATGAAGACTACCTATGTATTTCAACAATGTCTCTGGTGAGTCCAATTATATGCCTAATGTTAAAGCTCTCTTACAGAATTCCTGAGTATAACTTTGAACACTTTGACCTTTTAATTAACGTAGTTTTTTCCAACTCATCATTGCTTGTTGCATATAAGCCAAAGGATAAAATTGATTTTTAATAGCAGAAACAAATTCATTCCAAGTTGAAATGATTTTACCATGCTTTTGGAGATCTGCTTGTGTCTTGCCTTCCCACCATACAAGTGTGGTTCCTCCAAGTCAAAGGCTAGCAAGCTAGAACTTCTTCCTTTCTGAAACAACTTTTTGCACCCTGCAATATACTTTAATTTGTCTTATCCAATTATCAAGCTTTTCAATGTTAAGTTTTCCATCATAAATTGACAAATCAAATTTTACATCTAATTTGATCAACGAGGATTTCTTCTTCTTCTTCTTAGAAGGACTAGATTTATGAGAAGAAGAGGATGATGATGATGATGATGGTGATGATGGAGGAGATGGTGGAGGAAGCATTTCTTCCTTTCCCTTATATTCTTGATCTTTAGGTGATGAAGTACCTTCATCTTTATTCTTCTTAAACTCGCGATACACTCTTCCACCATTGCACGTATTGTCATGAAACTATCCAAGAATTGATATTCTGACCCAAGTGGAGTTTCATCTGCCATCCTTCTTTGTAAAAAGACCCTTCCAATCTCTGGATTCGCCTCAACAAGTTCACCTTCACCTCGTCCAAGCCTCAACCTAGTAAGCATTCAAATATCAAACAAACTTGTCAAACCTTAAAAACCTTGCTTCTCTGATATCGCTTGATCCGTTAATGAACAAGGTATTATAGACTATGTGTGAATTCGCTTATGTTACTTAGTGAAATGGATCAAAAATATTGCGAATAACATAAACACATAAACAATTTTAAAACACATTCAAACACATCAACACAACCAATTTTAATAAAGGAGTTCACCAGAATTTCTGGCTACGTCTCCTGGTCCTTTCGCTTCTAGTGCTGACCTCTTTATTTTGTCTTCAAATTGCTATTATAGGTATGAGATCGAAAATAGAGTCTCAATTAAGAAAATAGACATCACCACTGCGTTCAGCTCGAAATTTTGAGTCAAACGAGTATAAACTCAACCATATTTGGCCACTGTGACCTCCATACCCCCTGGAATGGTTTAAAACCACCTTTGTCCTTGCAAAACCACCCTTTGTTTGGAAAAAACTGCATCGGCTTGTGAAAACCCACCTTGGACTGTGCGTTGGTGGTAGGGCAGGTTCAACACCTGCAATGGTTTATTAAAAAATTGGTGGCTTGGTTATCCAATTCCCACCCTTTGTCATGTTGGTTATGTTTCGGTGATATGGTATTGATATACCATATGTAGTTGCAATCTGCGGTGAATGTGGGATAATGCGATAACATAAAATCAAAGGACCGGTGGTCGTGGGGTTGACCTCGACTGTCCGGCCTTTTTCTGGCGAAGATCCCAACACCAAAATAAATACAAGTTTATCATATCCATTACCAAGTCCCATCTGATCCAACGATTATTGTGTCACCTATTCGTCAACTATCTTGGTCGATCTCCACCATCAATCAATCCCACGTGATCCAACGGCTATCGCACAATCTAGCGTGAATTCTTGCATGACCGATATCATATTGAGAGCGTGCGAAAAAAGTGGTTTTCTCATGCTACATATCTCCCACTAAGATTAATCGCGTGAAATTGATGAATATTGTTTACCATTTTATAAGCGCACAAGATACTACTTACCACTTACGAATACTACTCCTTTGTTCTGCTAACACATGGCTTAATCTGATCTCTTCATTTCTTAACTTTATTTTGCGCGACTTAATCCTAGCCGTCTATCTCCCTCACTCTCGTTTGTTGATCTGACTGATCCAATGGCTGTGCTTTGCTACTCTGTTACCACTTTCATCTGCATCAGAAGACTTTGATCTGGGGGAAAAACTGAATCCATTTTTTATTACATAAGGATAGTTTTTCTGGATGGTGAGATTATAAACGAATGATGAAGTTACGATTTGGGCATGCTAATACAAGAATGACTGAGAAGTATAATGGAAGGGATGATCCACGTGATCACCTCACAAAGTGGACTAAGGCGTGGGGGATGAAATTGCTGCCAGAATGGGTACATATATTTGATCATACCTTGGATACAATCCCCATGAAATGGTACCTCGAAACAGATCTCTGCCACAGCACTACAAAATGGGATGTGTTGAAGGAAGGATTCTTATTAACTTTGAGCTTTGAGGACGAGTTTACAAGCATCGATGAAGTGCTTCAATAAATTAAAGTGGTTATCTTTAGGACACCAAAGGAACCGATGGAATGGACCCAACTGGACTGGAGTATCTAGTTGTGCCATGCATTGGAATTCTATAATGTGACCACTGAGGAGGAAGATGAAGACCCGAGGAATATCAATATTCTGGAGATAGAAGGGCATCGCGAAGTAGAAGGACTGCAAGTAGAAAACCCAAACATCTCTACACCTTTGAAAACAAGACAAGTAAACATTGGCACTGATGAATAACTGATGTTCACGAATATTGGAGACTATTGGGACTATGTTATAGTAGACAAAGTTTTTGAATTACTTCACAAATACCAAGAACTCTTCCCCACTAAGTTTTCAGATTTAAAGGGAACACTTGGTGATTTGGGCATTATGAGGATCACATTGAAACCAAATGCGAAAACTATTAAATAGAGGTATTATCATCTTAATCCTAAGTATAAGGAGAAGGTTCACTAAGAACGGGATAAAATGTTGGAGGCAAGCATTATAGAACATGTTGAAGAGTCTGATTGGATGAGCCCGATGGTAGTCCAAGAGAAGAAACAAAAGGGAGAAATATGGATCTGTGTAGATCTATGCAAGCTTAATGATGCATGTGTTCATGATCCATTTCTAACGTCATTTACAGATGAAGTTTTAGACAATGTTGGAGGGAAGGAGGCCAATTCCTTTACTGGTGGGTTTTCCAGTTATCATAAAATTAAGATTGCCCCAGAGGATAGAAGAAAAACCACCTTCACGACAGAGTGGGAGTGCTTTCAGTACACTGTTATGCCATTTGGATTAAAGAGTGTGCCTACAATATTTTCCCACATAGTCATAGCAACATTCAAAGAATTCATTCATAAGTTTCTGTAAGTATACTTCGATGACTGAATTGTGTTTGGCTTGGTGAAGTGCCTTGTAGCAAGTCTACCCTTATGTTGGATACATGTCGAAGATACCAGATAATAATAAATTTGAAAAAATGTATATTATGTGTTTCTTTTGGGATCTTGCTTGGTCACGTTGTGTGTAATTAAGGATTGATGGTGGACCCTGCAAAGATTGTGGTGATTATGAACTTGGAGGCCCCTAAGAATGTCAATCAGTTGCACGTGACACTGGGACACATGAGATACTATAGAAAATTCATTAAGGCTTATGCTCAAATTACCGTGCCCATGGAAAAATTGCTAAAGAAGGATGCAACATTCTATTGGGATGAAGAATTTTAGCGCATTGTAGATGTGTTAAAGGAAAAAATGGTGACTACGCCAATCCTGGTATTTCCCGATTGGAAAAAGGAGTTTCATGTACATGTGGATGCTTCTTTCATTGTGTTGGGTGTAGTACTAACACAGGAAGGCGAAGGAGAATTGGACAATCCTATAGGCTTCAAAAGTAGGAAGTTATCAAAGGCTAAGAAAAATTATTCAACGACAAAGCACGAGGGGTTGGCCATAGTCTACGTGCTACAAAAATTCAAGCATTATCTGTTAGGAGGGCATTTCAAGATGTATACAGATCATTCTACCTTAAAATACCTAGTCAACAAGCCTGTGTTGGGGCGAAATATTTCTAGATGGTTGTTATTATTTCAGGAGTATGATTTTGAAGTAATTGTGAAGTTTGGGAGGTTGAATGTTGGACCTGACCATCTGTCGAGAATTGAAATAGGTGAAGAACTTAGTAATTTGGAGGAAGTTTTGCTCGATGTGTAGCTCTTTGAGGTACGTGTAGCTGTTGACCATTTTGCTGACATTATTCACTTCTTAACTACAGTGATGGCGCTTGAGGGATATACAAATCAGTAGAAGAAGGAACTAGTAGTTCGTGAGCTGATTTTTCAGTCATTGTGAGACATTTGTGCAAAATTGGGGCAGATGAAATACTGCGGAGATATGTGACGGATTTTGAGCGTGATAGTATTCTCATTGAATCTCATGGGGGAGCTACGAGAGGCCACTATGAAAGGAAAGCAACTACACAAAATATTTTGGGTGTAGTACTATGGTGGCCAACATTGCACAAGGATTCCAAAGCATATTGTAAGGCGTGATGCATGTCAAAGGACTGGCATACCATCGCAAAGGGACGAACTACCACTCCCTCCTTAGGTATCTTTAAATGCATTTTAGAAGTGGGCGATCGATTTTATTGGGCCAATTCATCCACATGGAAAGAAGACGGGCGCGTGCTACATTATCACCGTGATGGAATATATAACCAGATGGGTGGAAACACAACCAGTAAAGGATTGTACAGGGGCTAACATGGTTCAGATGCTAAAAAGTATTAATGAGTGATAGGGGAATTCACTTTCTAAATGAAACGATTAGCACATTGACAGATGAATTCTAGGTCTACCATCAAAAGAGTACACCATATCACCCGCAGGAAAATGGGACAGTCGAAGCTTTTAACAAAATTTCGGAGAACATGTTGATAAAGATCTATATTGTGCAGTGGAATGATTGGGATGTGCGCGTACCTGTAGTACTATGGGCCTATAGGACAACCTTTAAGAATTTGATAGGGAAAACACTGTTCATATTAGTCTATGGGGTCAAAGAAGTGATGCCTATGGAGTACACTGTGCCTAGTCTGCCCATAGCAGTTTTGATGGATATGGCGGATCGCGAGGCCTTGGAGGAATGACTCACAAAGCTAATGGAGTTAGAGGAGGACCGATTTCTGGCAGGATTCCACCAACAAGTGCAGAAGGAACGCAAAAAAGCATGGCATGATCTCCATATCAAGCTTCACACATTCAAGGGAAATGATTTGGTGTTGTTATATGATAACGAGTTCACATAGTGTTCCGGAAAATTTCAAATGCACTAGTTGGGGTGATATGTCATCAAAGAGATTATAGATGGTGGCGCAGTTTAGCTCGCAAAGATGAATGGGGAACCCTTCCATGGAAAAGTTAATAGAAATAGGTTGAATCTATATACAATGGATCTTCCCCCTGTGCGATGACTATATGGCAGCAGGACAATCTTAGTAGTCCAAGCAGCCACAAGGGATTGTAGGACTATAAACTATGTCGCCTAACTCAGAGAAAAACTTAATTTGGAGGTTGTGCACCAGATGATAGGAGTGCGACAGGTGAAACTGTGCTACGTGAGCTACACCATGGAGGATGGTACCTCACAAGTGGGTCTAGATGTAACCATTGAGGTTACTATTCATGATTTGATGGCCAAATGATAGTTAAGGGGAGTGGGTAGGCTCTATTTATGGCAAAAATCTTTGAAGATTTTCCGCCAAAGTAGCATTTATTATCAGAATTTGGGGGGAGCAGTCGGATTTGAATTCAAATCCCCCTATAAATTATGCATGTTGGTCCAACAGAGAACACTTTGCATTCTAAGAGTTGCT
Organism: Pinus tabuliformis; assembly: GCA_031772625.1. Classification (NCBI taxonomy): domain Eukaryota; kingdom Viridiplantae; phylum Streptophyta; class Pinopsida; order Pinales; family Pinaceae; genus Pinus; species Pinus tabuliformis. The sequence continues at coordinate 32,626 of CM062809.1, read as the reverse complement.
TGCACATTTTGTTGTCTAACGCGTATGAATCGGGCATTCTGGGACGAATTTGTGACGTGCCCCTCGTTTGCAAACTATTCTGCAACATCCCGAGAGGGTTTCATTGAAAAAAAGACTGGTACTAACCCTACCAAAGCCCTAAGTTTAGAAGTTGCTGTGTCTAACGTGCCATGCCCCAAAGTTACTAGTATGGAAGCCACGCCCGCTATGCCTATGATGCCAAGGTCGCATAGGCTGAAGAAAACTCTCGTAAAAGAAAAACAACCGACCGCAAGGGAAAAGTATTCCATTGCAAACGAAAAAATAAAGAAACTAGTACCTGTAAGAATGTCACCAAGGAAAAATATGGAGGTGCAGCCAAAGGAGCCGAAAAACAAACAACCAAAAAGAGTGGTGGATTTAGAAGAAGAGGAGTACCAAGGTGTCGAAGAAGTCGATGTCGAGGGAATCAAGCCTATTTCTAGGCTCCTAGAGTACATCCCTCCACGGAATGGAAAGACCAAAGTGACCAAGGATCTCGATTTTGTAAAATTTTGGGTATCCACTCCCCTACTGCTGGAACAAGTCACATTTGAAGGACCTAAGTTCACACGCATCTCAGTATTGAAAATGGAGGACTGGGACCTCACAAATCATTATAAACTTCAGCATATGGCAATGCACAAGTACATGACGAAGATATATTACACTGAGATAGGGATTATTCAGCTGGAACCCATGAAGTGGGTCTACGGCATTGAGCAGTCGGGGTTGCTGAGCATGCTTTTAGCACCGCACTATCACTGCTCACTTATCAATACGGCTTGTGTGCACCAGCTCCTCGCATTGGTGCATGATGGGATTCTGTGGCTGGGGCAACATATTCCAATAACCGATATGTTGATCCATAGGATAACGAAGTTTCCCTAAAAAGGAGCGGACCTTGCTAAGGAGTTTGGAGGGAAAACAGGGGAAAAGGAGCTCACTGATAAGATGAAGAAGGAGTATGGTCTTGTGAAAAAGTCATGCAGATACTCAATTCTATCAATTCAAGACCAGGTAGTCCAATTTGCTGCCTATATCCTCGTAGGAAAGATCATGAGTAAGTGTTGTGCGGATGAAGTTCTGGCGCCGGTTGTGTCACTTGTTGCACAGTGCACGAAGGGCATGCATTATATTTTGTCGAAGTATCTCTGCTAGGAGTTCCTTGTGAATTGTAGAGAAGCCAAGATGAAAGAAATCCTTTTCACTATGCTTGGATTTTGCTGTCTATTGTATTATTTGCATGGAGATTACCGGAGGACAGTCAATTTCCTCCACACAAGGAAGATTTGCCTGAGGTCATGAGGTTCGCCTTGCTCTAGGCCATAAAGGATGCGACACGAATCAAGGAAACAAATATTTTCTGGGTCTTGATGGAGATGGACCTTCGGATGGTGGTTAACTAGAGGTCAAGGTTGTCCCCAACCTTGTTCGAATAGTTGAAAGCTTACGTGAAGTTCAAGGCTGACTTTCACAACATCTCAATCTGCATGCGAAAGGACCTAGAGGGAAGTTGGCACCTATTGCCTTATCTAGTGACCAAGACGGATGTACAAGAATTTTTTGGGTACTGAGTACCAGAGTGGTGTGAACCTACAACTTTGGATGTGGGAACCAACAAAGGTGTTGAGAGCTCTGTTGCAAAGAAGCAGAAGGAAGTCGCTCAGAAAGCTACACACACATTGAATGAACAAAAGAAGAAGGAAGCCTCTAAGTCAACTGTAGAGAAGGTGCGTATGGAAAAAGAGCGCACTGCCAGAAAGGATACCTAGGAGAGTGGGAATTCTTCTTCCCACCAAACTGACGAAAGGGAACTGTCCACGTAGGGAGGAGGCAGCAGTGAGGAGTAGAGCACTCCTTTCATCCTAAAGAGGCACAGGCAGGAATAGACATGTGGAAAATGAAAGAAGCATAAGTATGACAAGAAGACACATCTTAATCCCATTGTATTGATAGAAGTTGATCTCGATGAGATTGGGGACAAGATACGGGACACAACGACATAAGTGCTGCAACAATTTGAGCAACAATACATGCAAACACTGGGGAGTGTTGAGAAGGGTCTGCGTGAATTGCAGATCTAGGAAAACATGATCCAGGTGGGTGTCGGGTAGGTGAGTGGGGCACAAGAAATCCTAACACAATGAAGTGGTGCAGTAGCATAGATTGAGTGGACTCTGGATCTCAGAGTCATTTCTTTGCCAGAGGGGTCAGTCCACATTGAATTGGATGAGGATCACGTTGTGCTCAGCACAATGAAGGATATGGGACTGAACCTTGCCATGCTGCCACTCCAAACCCTTCATGCATTGCATCAAGGGGTCTCAGATGAGTTGAAGATCAGAGAACAACACGCACTCACCATCGTCAGTGAGTTTAAAGTAAAAAATGAGAATCTTTTCGTAAAAATAAACTCAAGCTCTGAAGGAGCAGGAGGAAATGCGGACACAACGCCAGAACCTGGTAACAACAATTGAGCAGGCCTACAAGTCTATGCATGAGATAAACATACCAGAGGATGCAGAGGCCTCAGCCAAAGTGAGGAAATTGGATGTTGGAGTACGTGCTTCAAAGGAGAAAATTGAGAAGGTGACTTTCGATTTTCGGATGCAAATCGATGAGCTGCAGTTGAAGTTGCAGTTGACCACATCGCCAGAAGTTGGGGAATAAAGAGGCACATATACAAAAGATTCCATGGGTCAACTCGATGTCACAGTTCAGGGTTGTGACCAACTATTCACCCAAGCAATGGGCCTATGGGATACACTGCAAGAGGATCCCATGCTCCAATAGTTAAACACAAAGATCAGGAAAGCACAACAACAATATGATGAGATCAGTATGATGGCATGGACATTGGCGCTAGTCTAGTGCTTCATGCGCTTGTGGGAAGGAAAGGAAAATTTAATACTAATCCATGAGTTGTAGAAAAATAAATCCTTGCTAAGAGACCGGCTTCCACCTTGGATAGAGGAAGCCAACCAACTTTCACATAACATTCTTGAGAAGCTGAAGGCCATGCAATAGACCTAACGAACTACAAACTTGTAGTAGAGGGGCCAACCACAGAGAAACTGGTCCAGGAGGTACAACAAGTAGTAGTACAGAGCACCGTGGAGCTTTATACATTAATCAAGGCATTCAATGAACTTCGCCAAAAAGTGGAACAACAAGTTGAGTGACTTGAGGGCGAGTCACGATCTTTGTGTTGGGGGCCTGTTGGGATGGGGTCCCTAGGGGTAGAATTGAATTAACTTAGTCATTTTTGTAGATAATTTTGTAAAATATGTAAAGTCTCTATGAAACGTGGATGTGGAAAGTGTAGATAGATAGGAGTAAAATGGGTTTTAGCCCCTTATTTTTGTCAGTTTTGAAGACTCACCCATGAGCTGGGGGCCATGGTATTGTATTAGAAAAGTCATAAATAGTTGAGTCATAGTGAGTCTTAGAGGTAACTTTGGGATAGATAATTGGGTACATTGAAGAGTTTTTGTTGTCTTGGGAAAGTTCTAAGGCAGGAAAGCTCTGATTCCTGCACTTAGGTAGAGAAGAGAAGGCTCCTGCAGTTAAGTGCGCAAGAGGCCTGCGCAAAGTCCATAGTTGAGTGCGCAGACCCCTGCAGCTGCATGCGCAGGGTAGAAGAGTCTGTAATAAGTGAATTGAAGATCAAAAAAGGCAACTTTTTGAAGAATTACTAAGTATTTCCATTGAATCTATTTATGTTATATGTTGTCGATTAATGATATGTTTTCTAAATTACTAAATGAATGCTACTCGAATTCATTGAATTTTTCTTAATAATATAGGAAATGAATGTTTATCCTCTTCCACGAAGTTAGAAGTTATTTCTGTTATGTTTTATGATGAATCAAGTAGATATATGTGAAATCCAATCTAGGGTTGATTTCTGATGTGTGAAAGTAGGTAAATCGACTATTTATGGTCCGCAAGGACTTTTTGTAGACATTCACGAAGGTCTAGAGGCAGATTTAACTTAGGTACAGTAAAATCCCTACAATTTTATCAATCTGCATGGAAGCAGATCTAAGGAATTGAAATACATCACACTAGTATATGGATGTAGAAACTTGGTTCTTGCATCCTCGAATACTGCTTCGGGTGAGACTGCAGCCTGCGCTATGTGGGTTGTTGCCAGAAGGGTCAGTAGTGTAGGGTTTTGTTGGTTGGCACAACTAACTCTAAAATTGGGTCAGGACCCCCAAAGCCAACACACTATGATATGATTCGACTTCCTAAGTCACTTTAAGGAAGTGGAAATGACAAAAACACACCATACAAAAATTCAACATCATTATTAGGACCCTCAAGAACCAATCCAACATTTCTGCCAACTAACCCCTGTGTCCCACTGAGATTTTGGACCACTTGACCTCTTGATTCTATCATGCTATGGGCATGATAGAATTTAGGGACCTCTGGATGCTCTCACAAACATGCAATCCAACATCTAGGGTCTTTGTTTCACAGTGTTGTGCTAGCGTCCCTAGGATTTGAGCCACTTTCTCAGGCCCAGAGCCCAAGTCACTACCTAGAATATAATTACATCTTTAGAATAGTAAGATAAGAGGGAAATGACATTGCAAAATAAATTACTTGAATAAGACCTTGACTAGACCCCTACTAGCCATGACAGGCATTTCGTCAAACATATCATGAATATGTAATCTACAGGTGTAAATAACAGATCTGAGCATAGGAGTCTCATACTTAGCTAATAATTTCTAAGAAACATTGATGCCTCAACACATCAACTGCCATTTCATCCATTAGGTCATAGATACATTTTTCATTCATTTACAAGTGAAAACATGATGAAAGCCATACATATATACTGTCATAAAACATATATATAACCAACATAATAGAAGTAGAAATACCAATGAAATCAAATCCATATGATCCACATATAAACAAATATAATACTCATATAAATACAAGGACAAATAACCTCATGTTGATGATGCAAAATCCAAACATGGGATGGGACTTCCACATTCCATCCGACCATAGAATGGCTAAGCCAAATCTCTCTTCAGCCATTCACCCCCGTGACATATTCCAAGCATGAATGTGAGATTTCGTAAAATAAATCAATCCAAAACCATCCAGGGCTTCCAAAGGCCATCCACCTCAACCCATCAAACAATGATTCCACCTCATGGTCTGACATCACCAAAACCATCATCAAATCGGTCTGTCTCCAAGCCATCTAGGGCTCCATATCATTTTTTCCAACCAAGGCTCTAGGACTAGTAACTCAACCCACAACTTCTGCTGGGCTCCAGAGAATTTGTCCAAACAAGGCTCTAGGACTAGTAACTCGACCCACCAAGGGATTCAGAGCGTTTTTTCAACTAAGGCTACGGGACTAGTAACTCAACCCAAGATGTTGTAGGGCTCCAAAGCGTTTGTCTGACCAAGGCTCTAGGATATAGTAACTCAGCGCAAGCTAATGAAACATGAGAACCAACCAAAAAAAAACAAGGAAATAAACCCACAATCTCCATGGATATCCAGGAAATGGCAAGGCTCGGCAATCCATTTTCAATCTAGGTAATCCTCCATGGCAATGACAGATCATGATCAATAATCCACATGCATGCCAAAAATAGTGAGGAAAACATACATGCGACTCGGTACTTGCAAGGAAATTTTGCTGTAGTTGTTGATCCTGATGTCGTCTTGCACTTTCCTTCTCTTCCTTTGCCTTCTTGCTCCAAAAATCCAAGTATGTCACACCCTCCAATAGTGCTCCAATAAAAAGTGTCCAAGAGTATGAGAGAGAGAGAATAATGAGAGAGCTCCAAAATTGAACTGACAAAAGGTTACCAATTGATCCTCAGAAGCCTTTTTATAAATGATGCGTCTATTTTCTTCATTTTCCATTATTTTCTTTCATTTTCCTCCTCACTTGCAACCTGTGACCTTTCACCTCCTTTTTCTCCTAATTTCCATTATTTTCATAAATAAATGTGTCGAAAATATCATTTTTCCTTTCCAACGCCTTAGCCATTTCCTTTTCCAATTTCCTTAGCCATTAAACAATAAAAAGTGATCCCCATCGCTAGGATTTTGACCAACATTAAGCTTGGAATAAGTGTCCCATTAGTTGTGGTTATTATTTTTTCCTTTATTAACTTTTATTACATGGAATTTTCACCAGGGCTGTTACAGATCACGATATCATTAGGTACACATAAAATAAGAGGACATTTACAAGACTGCTTTCTGGAATAGGTATGGGAATTATGATTGTTGTGGTTCCTTTCAATTTGACTAGTGCTCCAAATACTTTTATGTTCTTGATGAATAATGTTTTGCGTACTTATCTGGACAAGTTTGTGATTGTATTCATTGATGATATATTATATATTCTAAGAATGATGAAGATCATGCTGAACACTTAGCAACAATGTTGATATTTCTAAGATAACATTAGTTGTATGCCAAACTTAGTAAATGCATTTTCTTTAAGACAAAGGTACATTATTTGGGACATGTTGTTTCCAAGGAAATCATAATATTGGATCTAGAAAAGATAAGAGATATCATGAAATGGGAAAATCCTAGAAATGTGGATGAGGTCATATCATTCATGGTGCTAGTAGGTTACTACGGGTGGTTCATCAAGAAATTCTCACAGATTTCATATCCTATTACATCCTTGTAGAGCAAAGGAAAGTAATTTGAATGGAAAAAGGAATGTGCAACAAGTTTTGAGTAGTTGAAGCAACTACTTACAAATTCTTCAGTTCTAAATATCAAAGATTTGGATAAAGAGTTTTTGATGTGCATAGAATCTTACAAGAGAGGGCGGGGACAGGTGATGTGCTATGAGTCAAGGAAATTGAATGAGCATGAGAAAAACTATGTGACTCATGATATTGAGTTGGCAACGATCATTCATGCCTTGAAGATGTGGAGGCATTATCTTCTTGGCAGTAGGTTTATATTAATGAGTGATCAGAGTGGGTTGTTGTACGTGTTTGATCAACTGAATCTGAATGTTAGGAAGGATAGATGGTTGGATACCCTTAGTGATTTTGACTTTGATATTAGATACATTAAAGGTAAAGAGATCAGGGTTGCAGATGCTCCCATTATGAGAGTGTAGGTAAACCATGTTGTAGCTGTGAGATATTATGGGACAAATTTACAGGATCAAATCTTATAGGTGGGACAACAGATGACATGTATCAATAACTTAAGCACAGGTTACAGTAGGGTATAGGTCAACGGGATGTGGATTATCATCTCACAACATATGGCTTGGTGATATTTAGGAACAAGGTTTATGTGCCAGATGGAAGTGAGCTCAAGAAGCTTACCTCGAGGGAGTTTCATGTCAATCCATATTTGGGTCACCCGAGATATCATAAGACGTTTTCAGCTGTGAAGAATGTTATGAAACCAGCTCACAAAAAGATAGAAAGAGAGATCAATGACTTAGAATTCAGCCTCTTCGAGGGGGAAACCTCCTTTACATTACACAAATGAACAATTCTTGGATGATACAAATGAAAAGACCTCCTTTTTATATATAGGAGTCTAAGGGGTCATAACATAATTAGAGCTGACATAAAAATAATAATGTAAGGGCACAATAATAACAATAGTGGGCTTCTATGGGGCACAATAGTAACAATATGGGCACTACATGGGTACATCAATATAATAAGTGGGTTGTACTAATAACAATAAGGGGTTACACTAGTAGTATAGGGGCCTAACATGCCCCTCTCCTTCAAAAAGAGTTGTCCTCAATGCTTGAGTAGTTCTTGATGCTTCTGTATAAAATTCTTGTCCTCCCATGTGGAATCTTCAGTGGGTAAGTTCTTCCACTTGATGAGATACTTTGAAATTGATTGATTTAATAGCTGTCAGGTTCTTGTTTCTGTGACTACTCCAGGTTCCAATATGATTTTTCCTTCCTCTTCAATTTCTGGAAATATTGTTTGAATTGGGATCTTTTGCAACTTTTGAATAAGTGGCCATACTTCTTCGTCATTCTACCATTCATCCCTTGCTTCGTTTATCCAATCTAGTTGGATAATAGAAATAGCACAAAGCAATGCTTCCACATCCTCATCCTTGAAGAGTCTTCCCATTCGATAAGGTCGCCATTTTTTAAGTGCATGTAGTATTGCCAACATTTCCTTCTCATAAATAGCTTGCTTGATATGTAGCAGTAAAAATACCCAATCACCTACATCAAAACATTTTTCACTACGACGTTGATCTACCTATTGTTTCGTTTGATTTTGCACCGAAGTGGCGTTATCCTTTAAAAGTTGGAGAACTTGTTGTTGATGCTCGATGTGATCTTTCACTGCTTGAACCTTTTTCTTCTTGATATGTCCTTCTATCCCTAGAGTTTGAGGAGTGGTAATTTCTTCCAATCCTTTACAAGATATGGTCGGATTCATTTCTTGATGCTCGATGTGATCTTTCACTTCTTGAACATTTTTCTTCTTGATATGTCCTTCTATCTTGATAGTTTGAGGAGTGGTAATTTCAACCAATGAATTACAAGATATGGTTGGATTCATTTCTTTTTTCTCGATGTGATCTTTCACTTCTTGCACCTTTTTCTTCTTGATATGTCCTTCTATCTTGAGAGTTTGAGGAGTAGTAATTCTTGCCAATGCTTTAAAAGATATGGTCTGATTCATTTCTTCTTTCTCTGGGGTGGGGTCCTGGCGTATATCTTCTTCTTTTGATGTTTCTTGATCCTTTTCTTCCTCCTCTTCATATTCTATGTAAAGATATTTCTTCTCAGCACACCTATGACCTTTAGTGCATTTGCTATCACAATTGTAACAAAGCCCTTTTTCTCTTTTTTCTTCCAATTGTTGTGGTGTAACCCTTGTAGGTTGTGGAAGACTAGGGGAAACAACACTTCCATATTTATAGCTGTGAGTGGTATGCTTCCTTGTTTCCATAATTTTTCTTCCCACTATGTCACAAAGCCCTTTTACTCTTTCCAAATGTTGTGGTGTTGCTCTAAAGAAGTGTTGATCTTTGTATTCTCATAATGTGCTATCATTTCCTCCGTGAATATTGACCACGTAACAAGTTGTTTACGAGAACAAAGCCCTTCATACCATAAAAGTTGATCCGGTTCTAAATATGAAGATGTAATACATACCTTTTTAACATTGGTATACCACGTAGATCAAAATATTGCTCCATCTGAAGTATCCAATTTACCGGATCCTTGCCATCAAACTTCCTCATCTTTCTTTTTCTTGATTTTAGGAGCTCGATCTTCAAATGAATGTAAATTTGTACTTTCAGATCTTTAAGTTCTGAAATTCCGACCTATATCAGCCCTCTGTGTCCTCTTTTCGATGCCACCAGTCTGATCCAAATTGGATTCTCCAAGGAAGAGTTATGCACAATCTCCCAAGATGACCTGATTATAGACTAGTTCAGTAGAGTGAACTTGTACGACATGCCACGAGTCACTGTTTCAACCTTTGGCTCTAAGCAATATATAAAATAAACTATAGTCCATCCTCTTTCTATACCTTCTTATGAAATTTCAATCCAATGCTCAGAGAGAAAGTTATGACGATTTTCCCCAGATCACCTGTTTGGAATGTAATTCAAGAATCTGCACAAAGACCAAATTCCTCAGATCATATCTCCTCAAATATAGTGAAAAAATCTCTAAAATCTGGAACCGAGATTCAGTGCAATTTCTTCTCAAATGGGTTTTTTTTTAGTTTCTGAAACATTGCCGAAAAAAAGTTATAGCGAAAATTCCACGATAACCTGTTTGGAGTAGCGAAACCCTGGAATCCAAAGCTCTGATACCAAATGTTATGGAACCAGCTCACAAAAAGATAGAAAAGAGAGATCAATTCCTTAGAATTCAGCCTCTTCGAGGGGGAAACCTCCTTTACATTACACAAATTAACAATTCTTGGATGATACAAATGAAAAGACCTCCTTTCTCTATATAGGAGTCTAAGGGGTCATAACATAATCAAAGCCGACATAACAATAATAATGTAAGGGCACAATAATGACAATAGTGGGCTTCTATGGGGCACAATAGTAACAATATGGGCACTACATGGGTACATCAATAAAATAAGTGGGTTGTAATAATAACAATAAGGGGTTACACTAGTAGTATAGGGGCCTAAGAAAGAATCTACTATTAGACAAATTTGAAGAAGGAAGTGGTAGATTTTGTTGGTAGATGTTTGTATTGTCAGCAGGTGAAAGATGAGTTTCAACACCCAGCTGGTTTGTTACATCCTATTCTGATTCTAGAGTGGAAATGGGAGGTATTTTCCATGGATTTAATTACAGGTTTCTGGGGACATCAAAGCAGCATGATTCTATCATGGTTGTGGTTGATAGGTTGACAAGGGTAGATCACTTCATAGTGGTTAACTCTACTTATTTAGTCAATGACGTAGCACATGTCTTCATCAAAGATATAGTGCAGTTGCATGGTATTTATAAGAAGATTGTATTAGATAGAGATGCTAAGTTCACTTCCATGTTTTAGAAGGAGATGTTTTCAGGTTTGGGTATAGATTTTGCCTTCAGTGAAAATTTTCATCTACAGAAAGATGGACATACAAGAAGGGTCAGCATGATACTGGAGGATATACTGAGGATGTATGTCATGCATCAACAATGGAGGTGGGAGGAGTATCTTCCACTGGTTGGTTTTTCTTACAACAATGGGTATCGGGAGTCACTGAGGATGAGTCTGTTTGAGGCACTCTATGGGAAAAGTCGTAACACTCCCATCAACTACAGTGATCCAGTGAATAGGGTACTGATTAGGCTAGACATGTTGGCTGAGATGGAATAGGAAATGCAAGTTATCAAGAATAATATAAAGGTAACATAGGATAGGCAAAAGAGTTATGTAGATCAACACAAGCATTGAAGAAGTTTCAGGTTGGGGAGAATGTGTACTTGTGCATCAAGCCAAAGAAGAGATCCTTGAGGATTGGGTCATGTGCCAAGTTAGCACCTTGATATTGCTACCAATGGCCTATAGACTTACACTGCATCTGATAGTGAAAGTCTATGATGTTTTCCATGTTTCATTGCTTAAAATATATGTGAAAGGTGTTAATCATGTTACTGATTCATCTATATTGTAGGTGGATCTAGAAGGATAATTCCAGCCAGAACCTCAGTGCATATTACAACATAAATAGCTCATGATTCGGAATATAGCAATCAAGCAAGTTAAAGTGCAGAGGAAGCACTTTGGGCCTGATGAAGCTACATGGGATATGGCTGATCAAATGTGAGCTATGTGTCCTTCATTGTTTACTGGTTGAGGAAAATGACTTTTGTTATATGTACATATTTATGTATGGTTGCTATTTTAAATACCAAAATGAGATGTGTTATAAATCTCCAATAAGCAGTATGGTTGTAGTGTTTTCATGTTTGTCATGATGGTTTTGCTTTTGAGTAGGTTGTCATTGTCAATACCGCATCAGGCTGGGTTATAAAGCCATGGGTGTTATGTTTTGTTTTTTAATAATCTTGCTAATATTAGGTGTCATAGAACACCAAGGATAGTGTTCCCCTAAAGAGGAGGGGTCTATAACAACCCTTAGGGTAAAATTTAATGAAATAAAGTAAATAAAGGCAAAAATAAGACCAAGTTCATGGGACATGTATTCCAAGCTAAAATTTGGGCAAAGATTCCTAGCGGGCATGACTTGTTTATCATAGCTAAGGGGAAATTGATAAAGGAAATGGGTAAGGCTTTGAAAAGGAAAAAATACATTAATTGGCATTTATTTACGAAAATAAAGGAAATTAGGAGAAAAGGAAGGTGAAAGGTCAATGGTTGCATGTGAGGATGAAATTGAAGGAAAATAGAAGAATTTGAAGAAATTAGAGGCCTCAATGATAAAAAGGATTCTTAGGATCTATTCATATATTTTCATCCTTTTTACATTTTATTTTTTGAATTGGTTTCAGAAAGGAGAAGATAACCAAGAGGAGAATGCAAAGGAAAACAAGGACAAGCAAAGGAAGGACAAGAAAGCAAAGGAAATAATGGATCAAGCAAGGAAGAGTTGGATCAAGCAGCTTTAGAGGAAATACTTGTAGATAGCATGTTGCATGTATGATTTCCTAGTTGGTTTTGGCATGGTATATGCATGTGTGTATTTGGTTCATTTCCCATCATTGGCATGGGTTTTTCCTAGTTTGATAGTGGTTTCAGCCTTGCCTTTCCATTTCCGGATAACCATGGTTTGATGGGGTTCATTCTTAGTTGAGCTTTGGATTTCCAAAAGGTTTTGGATCCGAGTGAGGTGGTCTCAGGAAAATTTCAAGGGTTGGGGGTGGATATGGTTTTCTCAGAGAAGCCCTCAACAGGTGGGTGGATACGGGAAAATTCCTCAAGGGATGGTGAAGGAATTCTAAGGCATCCAATCTGGTTTACTCTTGTGATCTCGGGACTGGTTTAGCTGACATCACGGTAGTGTGAGGGTGGAGGTGGTTTAACCTCTGGATTCCCTTGGTTGTTTATGCATCAGTTTATCCCATGAGATCCCACATTCATGCTTGGAATATGGCATGAGGGTGATTGGCTGAAAGAAAGAGTTGATTAAACTCAATCTATGGTCGAGTGGTACGTGGAAGTCCCTAGCTTGGTTGGATTTTGCATATGATTGATAAGAACTCTTTCCCTTGTAATTCATGAGTAATTATACTTTTTATTATGTGAATTTAATTGTTGTTCTATCATTTCTATTTACCTGGTTATATGTTGGTTATAAGCATGGTTTTATGACATATTCAAGTTATGGATATTATCATGCTTTTACTTGTAAATGAATGGTTATTGAATGCATGACCTAATAGATGTTATTGTAGCTATTGTGAGAGGGAATTAGACCTTCTTGATGTTTCTCAAATAATTTTCTGATTTCTATGTTTAGATGTGCAGTCATGACCCGTAGATTTCATGTTCACCATGTGTTTGACGGATTGAATTTCATGGTTAGACCAGGTTATGTTAAGTCCTTGCTTAAGTTTTGTGTTAAAGTCTTGTATTTGTGTTATTTATCATTTCTGAGAGTTTCATTAATTTATGGGTGGAGGTATGGATCCTATCCCTAAAAAAGTGGATCAAATCTCGAGGTTTCTGGCACAAAACTAAGTAAATTAGACTGCAGCCACTAGGAAGTAGGCTCATAGGAGAGAATGGAGGGTTACAATCACTGACTTGCCTTATCATGGGCGTAAATTAGGCTCTAGTTCACTGAAAATAAATTTAACTCAGGTTTTGGGCACCTGGAAGGGTGGTTTAGCTCTTGGGGGTCCTGTAGCACCTGAGGGGAGTTAGTAAGGTCTTGTTTTGTTGACTCCATTTACTTAAGGTTATATAGGAGGTTGAGTCATGTCATAATATCCTTCAACTCATGTTAACCCCAAAAGGCCAGTTAAAGTGGCTAGATATGGGAGGAAACATTACATATTAGACACTAGAAAATGTTTGGAAGAATACATAACAACCTAGAGAAGGCATATGGTGGTTTGAGCTGTGGATTACTAGCAAATTATAGGAAAATTGTGCAAGATGGGTTGTGACTAGATACTGTGATGATGTGTCCTCAACCATGAACATGAAGATGTGCTATGGGAATTCCACTCTGGAGTTGTGGGAGGACATGTAGGGGGCAAAGTTACTGTGAGAAAAGTACTACAAGTAGGACTTTGGTGGCCCATGCTCTTTCGAGATGCAAAAGAGTACGTCAAGAATGTGATGTTTTTCAAAGGGTCAGACGATCATTGCACATGGATGAAATTCCTTTGTAGCCTATACGTGTGCTCTAGGCTTTCTAAAAGTGGGTCATTGACTTCGTGGGGCCTATTAATCCTCTAACATGTCACTCACATGATTGGTACATTATTATTACTACAAACAATCTCACCCGTTGGGATGAAGTCGCACCAGTTAAATATTTCACTATTGACAACGTTGCTTGGTTCATTTTCAAAAATATCATTGTTCAATTTAGGTGTCCCTGAGCCTAACTAGTGACCAAGGGACCCACTTCATTAATGCAATAGTTGTTGTATCACAACGAAACTTCATCATAAAAGTAACCCCTACCATCCATAGGTGAATGACACCATTGATGCTTTCAACAAGATCCTGTAGAAGGGCCTCACCAAGATCTGTTTTACCAACCAAGATTACTAGGACGAGAGGATAGTAGCTACCTTATGGGCCTTTCATACTATGGTCAAATGATTTCATAAACATACACTGTTACAACCTATTTATGGTTGAGAAGTTGTAGTACCTGATGAATTTATCATTCCAACCTCTTTATTGCGAAGGGAACTCAAATGATAGAGAACGAGTCAATTGCTAAATGTCTGAACGAACTATGGGAGTTAGATGAATCTAGGTTTCTAGCTAGTTTCCACTAAGTTGTTGAGAAGGAAAGACAGAAAGCATGGCATGACCGATACATTAAGAGGAATTATTTTGTAGTCGGGGACATGTTTTTGTTATGACACTAAGTTTTTAAGGCATCTTGGGAAGCTCAAAATGCATTGGTTGGGGGCATTCATTGTTATGTAAGTATGATACTTTGGAGTTGTTAAGCTTGTGAGATTCTGTTGCCAAGTTGGGTGAACGACGCACGCCTAAAGCCCTTCCATGGACCACAAACTTCTTAATCAGTTAGTTTATCTCTAAAAGGGGATCATAGTTAGGTTTAGGATCGAGTCAATTAAGTAAATTTGAAGTCGAGTTAGTTATTTTAGTTGTGAATAAATATACTTGCAACAAGTCTATTAGTTTAGTTGAGTGCACCCCTCTGCAACTGGTTGTGGTCAGTGTATAGATTCCTTGTAGATTCAAATTGCATATTGTAATATGCTAAAACAGTTGACTTGAATTTACTCTACTCATTAGCGGAAAAAATAAATGATCGATGAAATCATGAAGCATATAAGAGAAAGAATTCAATCACACATAAAACAATTATTTGTTGGGGAAGCCACAGCTAAAAACCCCTACTATCTATATATTACATTAATATGAAAATATGAGAAGATTACAATTCTTTTCTCAAGCCTGAGCAACCTCTACACTATCTCTATCTATCTCATTACCTCCCAAACAAGATCAAGCCAATACTTATCCAAATTATTGCTTACCGAAGTCCATATTTCCTTGCACTATTCCCTTAGGAATTAGCCCCTATTTAATTGGGAAATTCCACAGTTATGAATTGTGCAATACTCATAGGACTTCCTTTGATTCATGCACCATCATTTTAATTTAGATGATTTTACAATTGATAGTACACTATCCCCGAACTCTAATCTCAATTGGGTTTTTCTCTAATCTGGCATGCATGAGTTAATTATGAGTGAATCTTCAGTTTACTGGTTGATCATTGTGGGCGATACCCCACTATTACAGGCTGCACCCCACCACTGCGGGTTACACCCCACTACTATACGTTACATCCCACTACTATAGGTTACACCCCACTAATATAGGTTACACCCCACTACTAGACCTCCCACTAATTCCTCCCTCAGTTGGAACTAGTTTAATTGACTTTAACTCAGTTAGACTAAATTAAATAATTACAACTTAAAATAAACTCAATTATTGCTCCTAATTGTAGGAGACACTCTACATGACTTTAGTTAGACCATCAAATTGAATTAAATGAGCTAACAAAGTCAAATTAACTTAGTTAATTATTACACGTTGTCATGAGATGTGCAGTTACAATTTAATTCCCAATTTAATTTAAGGACAAAATTAAATTAGGATTTTCTTTTGCATTTTCAACACTCCCTCTCAACAAGAAATGGATTATCTTCTACCCCAATCCTACCTCTGTGAAACTCAAATTTTCATCTTGAAAATTCCTTTGTCAAAATATCTACATGCTGCTCCTCTGTAGGAATGTACTCTAGCAACATGATTCTCCTCTGCACACAATCTCATATATGGTGATACTAGATGTCGATATGCTTGGATTGATCATGAAAAACTGGATTCTCAGAGAGTTTGATATACCTTTGATTGTCACAATAAATCATTGTAGGATCCATATGCTGACAAAATAACCCAACAAGGATCTTCCTAATCTAGATAGCCTCACAAGTTGCTTGACTAGCCACCATGTATTCTGCATCTATTGAACTAAGTGAAACTGATCTTTGCTTACTGATGTGCCAAGAAATTGTTGCTAACCCAATACTGAAAATTCCCCCTTATGTGTTCTTCCTAACTAATGGAATCCCTGCCTAATCTTCATCTGTGAAGCTTTGAAACTTCACTCCCTCTATCTGTCTATACCAAATACCAAACTGAGTGGTGCCTCTGAGGTATCTCAAATAATGTTTAGTTGCCTTCCAATAGATTTTGGTTGGCTTAATGATTGCTTGACTAAGTTGGTTAACGACAAAATACATGTTCGGTCGTGTGTTCACCAAATACATAAGTGAACCCATAAGCTATGTATAAATAGTAGCCTCCACTACTTCAGCTGAAGTAGCATCTTC
Source organism: Pinus tabuliformis (assembly GCA_031772625.1). Lineage (NCBI taxonomy): Eukaryota > Viridiplantae > Streptophyta > Pinopsida > Pinales > Pinaceae > Pinus > Pinus tabuliformis. The sequence goes on along the minus strand of CM062809.1, from coordinate 16,039 downwards.
CTTTCTCCAATTACTTGCTAGAGGAGTCTCCATGGATTTGCTTCTCTCCATGTGGAAATTAATTTCCCTAAGAGATAAACAATTCCCCATCTCCTTGTCATACTTCCATACCAATAAAGTAATGCATGAACCCCATGTCCTTCATCTCGAATTCTCTTACAAGATCCTCTTTGCAATATTTTATTAGCTTTTCATCACCTGTTAGAATCAAATCATTGACATATAATACTATAATCAATAATTTACCTTCAACCACAATATGGTAAAGGTTCACATCTACTTCACTTTTGGTGAAGCCCATATTAGTGAAATAATTGTCAATCCTGGTGTACCAAGCACGAGGTGCTTGTTTCAATCCATACAATGCTCGCTTGAGTCTCCACACATGTGTCTCTCTGTTGAAGGTCTCAAATCCTTTCGGTTTCTCAATATACACTTCTTCCTCAATCATACCTTGATGTTGCCTTCACATCCATCGATGTATCTTCCGTCCCATTTGCACTGACAGTGCTAGAATAGATGTGATTGAAGAGTACTTTGCTACTAGAGAAAATGTATCATCGTAATCAATTCCATCGACGTAAGTGAATCCTTTGGCCACAAATTTGGCCTTGTGTTTCTCCACACTCCCATCTGCTACTTGCTTTACCTTGCAAATCCATTTTGAAATCACCACTGACTTGTCTGCTAGTCTTGGTACCACTTCCCAAACGCTAGTTCTGATAATGGAGTCATACTCATCAACCATGGCATCAACCCATACCATTTTCTACAATGCTTCCTCGAATGAGGATGGCTCAATATCTACACTCTTGCTCGTCAGATCCATGTAGCTAGTGTACCGATATTGTGACCTCCTTTGCCTACTCTATGATGTGGGTGCTCCCACATTCTCTCTAGAATCATGCATCAATCTGTCGGCCTATTTGGTGCACTTCATTCCATCTCTAGAAGTCTCTGCATGAGTGGGTGCTTCCACTCTTTTCTCCTCTGCATGTGGTTGCTCTGCATCATCTAAGGTTCCTCCTTTGGAGTTAAAATATCCTCATCTACATGTAACTGAATCTCCCTCTCAAGGGAACATCTCAAGATCTTCTCTTCATTGAAATTTACATCTCTATGAACCATTGTCATCATGTTGGATGGAAGGTACACCCGATAGTTGTGAGGTGTATCAATTTACCCCATAAATATGCCCAAGTCAGCTATTGGCTCTAGCTTTTCCTATGCATCCTTGGTGACATGATAGTAGAGTGATGAACCAAAGATCCTGAAGTGTGCCACATTTGGTTTCTTACTTGAAAACAGTTCTTCTGGTGTACTCATCCGAAGAATTTGATGAGGGCTTCTGCTCTACAAATAAATATTTGTGTTGCATGCTTCAGCCCACAAGTGCAATGGTAGGCCCTGATCATGTAACATCACCTGTGAAACTCCCACAATACTCATGTTCTTCCTTTCAGCCACCCCATTATGTTGTGGGTTATGAGGTGCTATTAACTCTGTCGAATGCATTTTTATGCACAAAAGCTCTTGAATTCATTCGACACATATTCTCCACCATTATCGTTTATGAGAGATTTAAATTTCTTCAAGTATATTTCTTGATAAGTGCTTTAAATTCAAAAAATTTAGCAAACGTCTGATATTTCTTCTGAATGAAGAAAATGCAGCACTTACAAGAAAAGTCATCAAAACATATTACATAATAGTTGTGCTTGGCCATGGAGGCTCTCAAGAATGTCCCACACACATATGAGTGAACCCTATCAAGGATTTCTTGCGCTTGACTATCTTTATCATGAAAGGAATCTTTGGTGTACTTCCCCAATGTACACCCTTTGCATGTGTCGCTCTACTTTAGTGTACCCTTGAGAAATCTTGTAGAAATTTTCTTCATGATTTTCAAAGCTCTATGGTACAAGTGACCTAATATTCTATGCCACAAATCACATATGTCTCATCTCTGCACCTTCTCCGCTTTTGTGCTCAAAGCATCACAATATTCTACATCCAGTTTGTAGAGTTTCTTCACCCAAACGTTGATCCGCTTCACCTGTCCTGAGGCTATGCAACGAAGGAAATCCTTTCCCTTGCTAAATATCACATCATAGCCACGATCCTCCAACATGGAAACTAAAACCAAATTCTTCTTCAAATGTGGAACGTACATTACATCTTTTAATGTGAGAGGAGAACTAGACTCCCTCTCAAAGGTAACAATACCAGTGCTAGTCGCACTATACCTCCCATCATATCCTATCTCGATGTGCATCTATAGGTCCTTCTCCTCCAAGTCAATAAATAAATATTTTTTTTCTGGTCATATGGAATGAGACTCCACTATCCAGGTACCACACATTATCCATCACTGATGTCACCATGCAAGAAATGAGGGTGAAATCTAGCTCAAATTGTGAAGCAAGAGCTTCACCTGCTCCTTCTCCAGAGGGTTTCTTACCTACCTTCTTGTGCGTACACTTTGTGGCATACTGTCCCAACTTGTGACAATGAAAACATTTAATATTCAACATGTCATACTTCTTGCCGCCAATATTATAATATGATTTGGAATGGGATGACTTCTCGTTCCCTTTCTTCACATTTCCATCTAAGGCACAGTTCTCCTCATCATCATGCTTGGATGAGGATCCATCTATGGTGTTCTTTCGAATCTCTTCTTGTACCAAGTCAGACCACAAACACTCCCACTATGGTAGCTTCTCCCTCCCATTAATTGAGTCCTAGTAGTTGTGCCAACTCTTGGGTGCTTTGGAAGACCTAGATGTGCTAAGCTCACTATATCGTCTTCAACAACTATAACACCGACACTTCCAAGCTCATCCTGACATTGGGTGAACTTGGTAAAGTACTTCGGTGCCAGCCATCGTCCTGTGGGCATTTCCATTTTTAAATAGGTATTTCAAGGCCTTCCACATTGCAAATGGAGTTTCCTTATAGTGGAGGTTCGAGACAACATGATATCGAAATCCTTCTAGGATAAGCCTTCTCGCCTTTGCCACACACTTTCTCCACTCTACCAGATCCTAGCATCAACTGGATTAGGAATATATTTTTTCTATGAATTCCTTAAGCTTGTTATCTTCCAACACTGCCTCCATCCTGTCCTTCCAAGAAAAATGGTTCAAACTACCCTCAAGGGAATATTTGAGTTTCAATCCGTATGACATCCTGCTGGTTCTGAAGTATGATACTGCAAATTCGATTTCTCCTGCAAAAGAAAAACTCATATTCTCCTCTTCTATTCTCCATGTAGATTCAAACTGTAGATTGTAATATGCTAAAATAATTGACTTTAATATACTCTACTAATTGGCGAAAACAATGAATGATTTATGAAAACATGAAGCATATAAGAGAAAGAATTCAATCACATATAACACAGTGATTTTCTGGGGAAAACCACAACTAAAAACCCTTGCTATCTATATATTGCATTAATCATAAAATATTGGAATATTACATGATGCAGGAGCATCGGAACTAGCCAGCAATGTGGAAATTTGTCCACATGTTGTGGCTTGACAGGGTGAATTTCATTTACTGTTTGTTCAAATCCAGTTTATTGAGGAGGACGATTTCAAAAATAATTAGTTATTATTGTAATAAGTGTGACTATCTTAGTGATAAGATTTGTTAAAACAGGTGTGTGCGAGCACTAATAGGTAGGAGATTTTATTGTTAGGATTTTTAAAATTAGAAGATTGTGTTATCGATTTGTTAGTGGAGTTAATGTGAGGAAGTTGTAATAAACGAAGAGATTTTTCTTCGTGGGAGAGAGTTTTTTGTTTGTGATCTTGGAGAGCGAGAGCTCAGAAGATTGTGAAAAATTTTGTCGTGTGTAATAGAGGTGGTTTTTTTTTATGCAAATGGAATAAACGCAGAGACTCTGTTTTATTAATAAGTTCACATTGTGCGCAGCGATGTATGCGAAACTTGAAAAGATTGTGTGTTGAATCCTGTGGTTAATTGTTGATTGAATGTGATTGCTTTTTAGTTTTAGTATTAGAGATCTTGTAAATTTTACCGGGGAGAGATTGGGTCTGAGGCGTCAGATCAAGCGTTAAGGGCCACTTTTGTGAACTAGCAATTGGGCTTGCCGAATCCAATTTCAGATCGGAATTCTGAAATGCAGAGTTGAGAATAGTTGAAACATGATCTCCGATCTCTGATTGGATCGGATCGGAACACCGGAATTTTGCAACCACAGATTCCTGAAATTGCGCATCGGAGTTTGACGTGGAGTGATAGATGTGGTAATTAAAGAATCTGATGAAACGATATATCTATATGTTTGTGTGACCACCGATTGTAGAAAATGCGTTGTAATGTATCGGATATCGGTCAATCGATATGCACAAATATTATAACCATGTCAATTGACGAATGCGAGTATATCGTATCGGGATTGGGTCAATTGAAAGAAATTGGCGTTTCTGACTAGATCGGGTCAGAATCTATGGAGCAATGAAATGATAACGCATGGTGACTTCCATCTGAATCGGATCAGGCATTTGGTATCTAACTCCTGGTGACCTCCGATTGATATCGACATCATATTTGAATTTAATGCAGAAAAATGCAAAAGGAATTGGTAACGTATTGCCAACCTTCGAGTTTCGAAGTGGATTGAACTGTTCAATCGATTAATTTGTCAGCGTAGTGTTTACATGAAGGTTGCATATAAAAGGCGTTTAGAAATGCAATGAACAGTTAGAAAATAATTTATATAGGTTTTGCAAAGTTTATAAAGGAGATTTGTAAATTATATGAAAGGACTTTCATTCGAATAAGAACAAAGTCGATTACTGAGAGCAGATCTATTTTGCGCTTTAGGTGGTTTTCATTCTAATGTTGCTGCCATCATCAATTTTTGGTATCAGAGCCAGTTACAGGTGTTGCAGCAAAGATGTCACCAAGGAGAGGAATTGGTCGAGGGAGACCAAAACCAAATGCAGTCCTGATAGAAGAAGTGTGAAGACTGCGTGAACGAATGGAGACAATGGAAACAACCCAAAGAAGAGCGCCTAATGAGGGAGCTGAAAGTTCTTCAGAAGAATCTGAGGAAGAAGCGGAAGCAGGAGAAGAAAATGAAACTGCCAAAGTCCTCAAGATGCTGGCAAAAGCTGGAAGCAAACCCAAGATAGAAATTCCTATGTATGAAGGGAGTTTGAATGCAGAGGAGCTCATGGATTGGATCAGATCCATAGATTAGTATTTTGATTATGAAGAGGTTGAGGAGAATAAGAAGGTGAAGTTTGCAGTCAGTAGACTAAAGGGCCATGCAGCCATCTGGTGGGACGAGTTACAGACATCAAGAACGAGAAAAGGGAAATCTAAGATCAAGCAGTGGGATAAAATGGTAAGTAAACTTAAAGCCAAGTTTTTGCCTAAAGACTATCATTTGAATCTTTTTAAGCAGATGAAAAATTTGAAGCAGAAAGGAATGTCTGTTAAGGAGTATACAGAAGAATTCTACAGGTTAAATATCTGAACAGGGCATGTAGAAGATGATTTGGAGAAAGCAGCCAAATATGTTAATGGGCTAAGGTATGAGATCCAAGATGAGATTAGCGTGTTAAGTTTGAAAACTGTTGAGGATGCCTATCAAGCAGCCTTGAAGGCAGAGGAAAAACTATTGCGCAAACAAAACCAGAGAAACAGAGGTAAGAATCCGGCAAAAGAAGGAAGGATACTTGAATCCAAAGTTCAACACTCTCAGAATGAGGCAGGGAGTGCGAGCAATAGAGCACCACAAAGAGGAGATTTTGGCCGTGGAAGGTTTGTGCCCAGAGGCAGAGGGCGAGGAAGAGATGTACGATGTTATATATGTGGTGAATGGGGACATATGCAATGGGATTGCCCTCATCAGAAGTCGGCAAACCCACGTAATGTGAATGTTGCTGAAACCAAAGAGGAGATTCCTCAACCTGAAGTTAAAGAGGAACCACCAGAAGTCGGAGAATCCCTGTTACTAAAGAGGGTATTACTGGAAGAAGCTAAGGAAGCCAAAGAACCAGTTCAAAGAAGGACTTTATTCAGAACTGTATGCAAGTCCAAGGGTAAGTGTTACAAATTGGTAATTGATAGTGGTAGTACTGACAATCTTGTTTCTACAGAGATGGTGGATAAGTTGAAGTTGGAAAGGACAGTACACCCCACTCCTTATAAAGTATCATGGCTCCAGAAAGGCCATCAAATTTTTGTAACTGAACAATGTAAAGTTGACTTTCAGATTGGTACTTATCAGGATGTTATTTTATGTGATATAATGCCAATGGATGTATGTCACATATTTCTTGGAAGGCCCTGGCAGTTTGACCGAAATGGCATACATGATGGCAGAAGAAACACTTATACTTTGGAGAAAGATGGGAATAAGCATACACTACTGCCGTTGAAAGCTGAAGATAATAAAGAAGCACTTGGAAACACCGTTACGTTGATGAATGAGAAGACCCTGTTGCAGGAAGATGAGAAGCGTAAGGAGATGCATTTTGCTAGTCTTGGAAAACCCAAGGTAATTTTAACTTCTACAAATTTAGAAGATTTACCTGAAGAAATTCAGAACTTATTGAATGATTGTGCTGATATTGTTGTGGATGAGTTGTTGCTGATCAGGAGTATTAGTCATCATATTGATCTAATACCTGGAGTCAGTTTGTCGAATAAAGTAGCCTACAGGGTAATGCAGTAAAATACTGGAACACAAGAGTTGATGGATAAATGGCTAATCAATGGAAGCCTTAATCCATGTGATGTGCCAACAGTACTCAGTCCGAACAAAGAAGTTGAAAGGCGCATGAGTACAGATTCTCGAGCCTTATATAAAATCACCATCAGATTGATGACTGAAGGTTTGGAGGAATATGTAGTCTCTAAAGAAAAGTTAAAATTGAATCTGAAGAAAATCCAAGTATTTGTGAGATGGCTAACTCCTAGAAGCATATTTGAGGGAGATGTCAAAAGCAGATGGCAAGAATGTAGTAGCAAAGACAAACAACGAGTAGATATGAAGAGAAGGAAAAAGAAACTCCACACATGTGACTTAACCATGTATTGCAGATTGGTTCTTATACTAAAATCCAAAAGAAGAACCACAAGGAGATGCCATAACAGACGAAAACCCAAAACAGGAAAAAGGAAAAAGAGAGTGCCAAAGAAAATCAGAGGTCAGACTCATTATCAGTGTTTGGTCAAGTGGAAAGAGCAACTAATGGAAGATTCCAGTTGGTTGACAGCAGCTGAATTGCAAAGATATGGAGTAAGTCTTGAAAGTTTGAGGGACAAATCTTTTCTTCCCCGGGAGTCTGATGCAGGAGCATCGGAACTAGCCAACAATGTGGAAATTTGTCCACATGTTGTGGCTTGACAGGGTGAATTTCATTTACTGTTTGTTCAAATCCAGTTTATTGAGGAGGACGATTTCACAAATAATTAGTTATTATTGTAATAAGTGTGACTATCTTAGTGATAAGGTTTGTTAAAACAGGTGTGTGCGAGCGCTAATAGGTAGGAGATTTTATTGTTAGGATTTTTAAAATTAGAATATTGTGTTATCGATTTGTTAGTGGAGTTAATGTGAGGAAGTTGTAATAAACGAAGAGATTTTTCTTTGTGGGAGAGAGTTTTTTGTGTGTGATCTTGGAGAGCGAGAGCTCAGAATATTGTGAAAGACTGTGTGTCGTGTGTAATAGAGGTGGTTTTTTTTTATGCAAATGGAATAAACGCAGAGACTCTGTTTTATTAATAAGTTCACGTTGTGCGCAGCGATGTATGCAAAACTGGAAAAGATTGTGTGTTGAATTTTGTGGTGAATTGTTGATTGAATGTGATTGTGTTTTGGTTTTAATATTAAAGATCTTGTAAATTTTACCAGGGAGAGATTGGGTCCGAGGCGTTGGATCAAGCGTTAAGGGTCACTTTTGTGAACCAGCAATTGGGCTTGCTGAATCCGATTTCAGATCGGAATTCTGAAATGCAGAGTTGAGAATAGTTGAAACATGATCGCCGATCTCCGATTGGATCGGATCGGAACACCGGAATTTTGCAACCACAGATTCCTGAAATCGCGCATCGGAGTTTGACGTGGAGTGATAGATGTGGTAATTAAAGAATTTGATGAAACGATATATCTATATGTTTGTGTGACCGCCGATTGTAGAAAATGCGTTGTAATGTATCGGATATCGGTCAATCGATATGCACAAATATTATAACCGTGTCAATTGACGAATGCGAGTATATCGCATCGGGATTGGGTCAATTGAAAGAAATTGGCGTTTCTGACTAGATCGGGTCGGAATCTATGGAGCAGTGAAATGATAACGCATGGTGACTTCCGTCTGAATCGGATCGGGCGTTTGGTATCTAACTCCTGGTGACCTCTGATTGATATCGACATCATATTTGAATTTAATGCAGAAAAATGCAAAAGGAATTGGTAACGTATTTCCAACCTTCGAGTTTCGAAGTGGATTGAACTGTTCAATCGATTAATTTGTCAGCACAGTGTTTACATGAAGGTTGCATATAAAAGGCGTTTAGAAATGCAATGAACAGCTAGAAAATAATTTATAGAGGTTTTGCAAAGTTTATAAAGGAGATTTGTAAATTATATGAAAGGCCTTTCGTTCAAATAAGAACAAAGTCAATTACTGTGAGCAGATCTATTTTGCGCTTTAGGTGGTTTTCATTCTAACGTTGTTGCCATCATCATTACAATTATTTTCTCAAGCCTGAGCAACCTATGCACAATCTCTATTTATCTCACTACTTCCTAGACCAGCCTAAGCCAATACTTAGCCAAATTCTTGCATTCCCAAGTTCCTATTTCCTTATGTCATTCCCTTGGGAATTAGCCCCTATTTAATTGCAAAATTCCATAATTATGAATTGTGCAATCCTCATAGACCTACCTCTGATTGCATGCACCATCATTTTAATTTATATGATTTTACAACTGATAGTACATTATCCTTGAACTCCAATCTCAACTGGGTCTTTCTCTGATCTGTCATGCATGAGTAAATTATGAGTGAATATTTAGTTTACTGGTTGATCACTACAGGAAGTACCCCACTACTGTAGGTTTCACCCCACTACTGCGGGCTTCACCCCACTACTGCAAGTTACAACCCATTGTTCAACATGAAACACCACACTATACATCAGGAAACACCCCACTTGACTACAGGTTACACCCCACTACTTCAGGTTACACCCCACTCCTGTATGTTACACACAATTATTGGACCTCCCACTAATTCCTCCATCAGTTGGAACTAGTTTAACTGAATTTAACTCAGTTAACTTGAATTAAAAAATTACAACTCAAAATAAACACAACTAGTGCTCCTAATTGTAGGAGACACTCTACATGACTTCTAGTTAGACCCTTAACTCAAATTAATTGATATAACTAAGTCAAATTAATTTAGTTAACTATTACAAGTTTTCATGAGATGGATTTACAATTTAATTCCCAAATTAATTCAAGGACAAAATTAAATTAGGATTTTCTTGTTTCATTTTCAATAGTTAGGGGAATGCACATGACAGTCGTCTTGTCTATCATAATCAATAATAATTTTCAACTTCTTTTCAAATTTGGTTTAAATCTCTCCCGTAATATCCCTAACACGTTCTGGTTATCAACTTTTTTGGTTTGACATCATTTCGTAATAATTGGCCATCATGATCATCTGCCTTTTCAGTTTTTGCATCATCCACCTCAGGTCTAGGTCATAGTCGTTGTTAATGCCACGATTTGAATTGAGAATAACAAGTTTCCATATTTATTAGTTAAACGGTCTAATCAAAAGTGTCATGTCAAGTCTTGCTATATAGTTTGCATGGAAATGTTTAACTCTCCATTGTAAAATATTAGGTGGTTGAGTTGCTCACTCTCACTTTTTTATTGAATTCCCCTGGTTCTCAATCCAAATTTTACCCTCCTATGTCTATTATGTACAAATGACGAGTTACAATCATGACTCAAGTATCCAAAGTTGTTTTCCTTACTAGTCCATTAAACCCCAACATTATAGAACTTGGGAGTCTTCTTTGAAAGTACGGGCATGCTTCGCTTGTCGATAATGATTTATCAAACTCATTTCATTTCCCCACACTCATGCACCAAATATTCACAGAGTCCACTATCAGTACAATAGAATAGGTAAATAACGCCTAAAATTGCACTAGAATTTAATGTTTTTCAATTCACGAATTAGGAAACTTTCCCGGTGAAAAAATGGGCATGACTAGGTATGTTTGTATTAGCGCCAAATTTTTCCCTATAAATTGCTCCAAAACAACATCGGAAATAGCGCCAAAAAAATAGCACCATAAATATAGCCTGAAATAGAACCCCACAATTTTCCAAAAGTTGCACTAGAAGTTTCAACAGAGATAACACCGTAAGTAGTACCAAGAATAATGCCATAAATGACACCTAGAATAACACCATTTTAACACTGGAAATAGTGTCTAGACTTGCTTCCAATTTTTCTCCTGGTATGCCTTCTAGTTTAACGTCCAATTTTTCTTCACGTTTTTCTTCCATTTTTTCTTTTAGTGTGGCTTCCAATTTTGCTTCTAGTGTGGCTTCCAATTTTGCTTCTAGTTTTGCTTCTAGTGTGGCTTCCAATTTTGTGTCCAATTTTGCTTTTAGTGTGGATTCCAATTCTGCTTCCAGTTTTTCTTCTAGTGTGGCTTCCAATTTTTCTTCTAATGTGGTTTCCAGTTTTGCTTCTAGTGTGGCTTCCAATTTTGCATCAAGTTTTGCTTCTAGTGTGGCTTCCAATTTGGCTTCCATTATTGCTTCTTTTTTTTCTTCCAATCGTAGGAAATAGCGCCATGTTTAGTGCCAGATTGATCTCCAAGTTTATCAATAGGTGTAGCACCGGGATATACATCTAATTTTTTTTTTTATGTGGCTTTCGATTTTGCTTCCCATTTTGCTTCTAGTGTGGCTTCCAATTTGGCTTCCATTTTTTCTTGTTTTTTTTTCTTCCAAAAAATGATTATTATTTTGCATTCAGTTAAACTAATATGTTATATTTCAATTTAATTAGTTAAATATCATGTCTCTTAGATAAGTTATATGATTATACATCATCTGAATGCATTTGAAATATTTTATAGGATAACATTTATAAATAAATTTTAGGGAAACAAAAATACATACAAATTAACAACATCATTATACTTATTAAATATCCATCAAAATATAATCTACAACATCCAGTATATATAAAATAACAAGATAATTATTGTAACATGATAATCATCTATAATTAAAACAAGTGAATCAAATATCTATAATTTAAGTGAATTTGAAAACATCCATCATGAGTAGTAAATTAAAACCATCGTACGTAATAAATATGCATCCAAATCATCAACCACTGTCAACATATAAAAATTGACGAGTCAATACTGACAAGATCATAATATATGTCTTTGGAGACAATCATTAAAATTTAAAAATGTATCAAATTGAACCATTGCAAGGACCCAAATACAAGACCAACTCTACAAATAATCCAATTGATCATGCATAAATTTGAAATTTTGGAGTTCTATCATATCAAGAGAGAAAACAACACTTTGGCGAATGATCAAGGCAATAACGGCATCAATTTGGTTCAAGGTGATTTGATGGAGGAGGGTGACATAACAACTATATGTCACATACCATGATTGATCATAACTCAAGGATCTTGAGATTCTTAAGGGTAATTAAGGATGATGATGTGACTGATTGAGGTTGCATAAATTTGGTAGTCATTTCACAATACAAAAGCTAATAGGTGATTTCTCCAGCTCATCGGTGGCAGGCTATTCATCCAACAAATGGTTAAACACGACGATTGATGCTAAGAATGCTGTCACGAGGGATGTTGTTGGCAAAGGATTTGATATTTCTTTGGCCGATAAAGAAAGTCTCAGTTGGACTGTGTGTTTTTATGGTCTAGACCAAGAAGCAATAAATTCACAATTGTTAATGCAAACAACATTAAACTCGAAAGGACTGTCCCCACCATCATTTTGGAGTTTAAGTTTGTCTATAAGATGATGGTTGTGTAGAATTTATGCACAATGTCTCTCCATACATTCTTTCTGAGCCAAAGAGAGCATGACATCCTTGTCAGGAAATGGCGTTGGTGGCTCACGAGATGAGATTGACTGGGCGTTCAAGCAAGAAAAAAAGGACATGATTTCTAGGATAGGTGGGAAAATAATTTCTAAAGACCATTCTCATTTCACCTTGGTAACAGGTGATTTGGAAGGTCTAGAAAAATACATTGAATTTGTGCAAGCGACAATGGAGGTAATTATATTTGAGATAGAAAATATTGATTACAAGGTGGAGAAATTTGAGGTTAATGTGGAGAATGCAGTTGTTTCAATGTTAAAATAAACATTTGACCTCGATGAGAGTAATGAACATGATATGGCAATTGGTGAGGGAGGGGCTCTCCCTCAAGTGTTTCTCAATTAGCAGGAATTGGAGCAGGAGCAGGGGTAGCAAGGAGCAACAAAACCATTCCAGCAGGAGGAAGCAGGCAAGGATGCTACAGAGGAACTTGATCAAAACAATGTGGAGGGAATCATGTAGTTAATTTCTTAGTAATAGTTAGGTAAATTATGTTATGTAGCTATGTAAGTATTAATGGGGTATTTTGGAGAAATTACAAGAAGAATGATGTATTAAATCTGGAAAAAATATTACTGCATACCCAAAGATACTAGCAAGAGAAATTTTGGAGGACTTTGGAAATTTTGTAATATTTTGACTATAATGGAACTGATTAGATTCCAGTTTGATTAATAGAAATATACTTGTTCCTTTAAAAAAAAAAACATGTGAATGATGCATGTCCAATAGTTGACATAAGTCAAAATGATACATCAAGTACAAATGATATAAATAAAAATGATGAATTATGTAAGAAAAAATAATACAAGTCAATATGATATGTCATGTCCAAATGATTGTTGAAAATAGAAAGAAGAAATGCTAAAACTAGAATTGCTAAAAATAGCACTGCTATAAATAGCAGTTTAGCCAGTGTTGATCTTAGCAACAATGGATGGAAAAATGGAAGTGCCAAAAATAGCATTCTATAAATAGCATTTCGGGATACCTTCCTATTTTAGTTAGTCCCTAAACTAAAATAGTGAAGTAAAATTTGAATTTGATCTTAGCAGCAGTTTGTAAAATAATTAATTAATTCATCTTGAGTTAATTAGTTAAGGAAAATCAAACATGAAGTCTATGTGGGGACATGCAACAGCTTCTCCATTAATTGAGGAATTTATCCAACAGTTAAAGAGATAAGGATGAGTTGTAATATTGAGTTGTAATTAGTTGGCTCAGTTAACTGAGTCAAGACCAATTAAATTATTTCAAACATTTTGTTGAATTAATATAAGTTCAGTTAGTTAATTCTTGCATGCATGTAACTATTGCACTTCAAATAACTGAGTATTCTCTCATAAATAACTCATGCATGTTAGTTCAAACAGAGACCCAGTTGAGATCAGATGTGTTAGACTCCGTCTCATGTCAGAGATTGATTCTTCTTCAAAACCCTGTTTTGAAGAAGAAATCATTAATGTGTGGTTTAAATTTATGTAATTTATGCTCCAGCTCTTCAAAAGGCAGCAGCAACTTCAAGCTCCTGTCCCTACACAAGCCAAAAGAATGTCAGATCTATAGAGAGATACTTCAGCGGGCACTGACAAAATGGAAGGATATTGATGTTTCACTTGACAGTTTTCCCTATTTTCTTTCGGATAATACAAAGACTGCACTATTGGATGCCATGTATGTGTTTCTCAAGAAGCCAGATTATATCAAATATGTGTCAAATTTGGTCACTGTTTGTTCTCGAATTCTTTTGACTGGACCACCAGGAGATTCTGGTGAAGGGTTTGGCTCATTATTTGCAGGTTAATATACTGGCACTTGATTGTATAGACATTCTACTGGAGGCAAGGGAGTTACAGCCCAGTAATCTACAGAAAGTGGATCATTATACAAATGTACCAGTATCACAAAGCAAAGTGTAGGGTGGTCATTATTGAATCTCATACAATGGATTTTCAGAAGGATAAGGGGAATGTGGGCACTTATTCTACGTCAAAATCTGGCAATAGTCTTGCTCCTCTTCTAGACTTGTCATTCTTGGATAATTTTATGTCCCGGTTGGATGATATGAAGGGGGAAGGATCAAAGTTTTCGAGATCTCTCTTCAAACTTTTTCCTACTAGAATCTATTTACAGCAGCCACAGGATGAAAGCATGGCCATGGATTGGAACCAACAATTGGAACAAGGTATTGAAAGACTAAAGGCAGAAGCCAATAGGCAACAACTTCGCATGGTCATGGGATCTTCAGGCATCACATGCAAAGATTTGACGGAACTTGAGATTAAGAACCACATTCTAACTTATGATATGGCAGAGAAGGTGGTAGGATGGGCTGTAAGCCACCAGTTGCAGAAAGATGCGGAACCAGTTTTATTTAATGGAAAGCTGGTTATAACTGCTGAAAGCATGCAGAATACCCTTACAGAGCTTCTATCTGTGCAACGAGCTTCGCCACTTAAAAAATCTTTGAAGGATGTTACATGTGACAATGGGTTTGAGAAGATACTAATATCTGAAGTTATTCCACCGGATGAACTAGGAGTCACTTTTGATTGTATTGGAACCCTTGACAACGTTAAAGAAGCACTTAGGGAGCTAGTTATGCAGCGACCAGAACTCTTTGCAAAGGGACAATTACAGAAGTCGTGCAGAGGTCTTCTTCTGTTTGGTCCTCCTGGAACTGGAAAAACAATGCTTGCGAAGGCTGTTGCCACAGAAGCAGGGGCAAATTTTATAAATATCTCAATGTCGACAGTTGCATCAAAGTGGTTTGGTGAAGCAGAGAAGTATGTCAAGGCGGTCTTTACTTTAACTAATAAAATAGCCCCTAGTGTTATATTTATCGATGGAGGATGTTGCAAAGGCTACTTGTGAAAGCCATGGTAATGGTGGAGGATGAAAATGCCATTCTCCCAGCACTCGCAGCATCGTTTTATGGTAATCCGTCGCAGAAATTAGCTGTGATTGGAATAATGGGCACAAATGGCAAAACCACTACTTCTTATCTGATAAAGAAAGTTGATGGCAAGGATGGTTCACAATGGTACTGAAGCTTGTGTTATGGAGGGTTCTTCGCATGCTCTTGTGCAAGGTCGTTGTGATATGTAGTGATTCGTAGAAATGATAGAAGGTTGAGCACTGAAAAGAATACAACAAAATCTTCAAACCTGAGGGCTACTGGAAGGCGTTGCATATGCTTAGATCCTCTCTCAATTCAGCATGTTTCAGTTATTGCTTTTTTCTGCACTCATACTTATCACATCACATGTTTTACTGACTAGCAAAAAGAGTGGTTCGAAATTCATTGGAGGTTTTGGAGATACACAGCAAAACTCCTTCCAAGATGAATCGGATGATGACTCTAGTATCGATTCCGATGGGCCACGAATGCGCTGTATTCTTTGCACTACTGTTGCAGTTTCATTAAAGCTGCAGTATCATTAAAAAGAAAAACATGGTAATGATTATGGTATTTGGTTTGCCATGGCGTTAATTGGGTTTTGCCTTCATTTTTTGGATAACAATTTGCAGCGACATCTCAGCTCCACAGAAATCGTGTGACTGGCCTCATTACCCCATACAGGATTTTGTTCCATGATTTCCGCCAACAATTGATCCTTTGGAGATTTTGTGGGCGATGTGGCTCTTAGAAGGCGGATTATGAGCTTTTGTTGATGCTACCATATAGCATGTGGTTGAAATGTGTTGGAAATCGATGAGTGGCACAGCATAAATCAGAATTAAACACGCAAACCTCTTTCAGTATAGTTGTCATCATCAGCTGAATCGGTGGACCATTAGCTTGAAGGTTATGCAACGTGGCAAACCAAACTAAAGTGAAGATTATCCATTACAGCC
>CM062808.1:999746129-1000000000 GCA_031772625.1 Pinus tabuliformis | reverse complement strand
AGAGAATGCGATTTGATTCCAATCTTGGTCCTATGGAGATCTGCGCTCCAATTTTGGCCAATCATCAGCAGATTTAGAGGAAGAGGGACGCTGCATTATTTTAGGATGATGTAACTTTCCTTTCTAATTTTAATAATTGTAGTGGAAATAGCGCAGAGGTCTTGGGGTTGATTGGTTTTCCCCCAGCTGTATTTTGTTTCATATTTTTGTAATGTTAGTTAAAACAGCGCCCCTGTTTTGGGCAGCAGTTTTATTTAATGTATTAAAAATGTCATTTGTAAAAAAGGAGAGAGGGGAGTTTTTCTGAGCGCTGGGAGCTGCTGGAGAAGCAGAGAGCTTTGTATTGTACAGTTTTCTGCAGAGAATTTAATGGAATTTCACAGCTCTGTTTGCTGAGATTCATGTGGTATGTTGATTTAGCATAAGTTTTTCCCTTTGTCTCATATGTAAACTGTTTTGTTTCATTCACCTCATGATCATATCTATTTGAGCAAATGAAGTGATTAGGTAGGAATTCATAGTATTATATGCTCCTCCTATAAGTTTGTTCAATTCAATGTTTTCTTCTGTTTAAGGAGGATTCGAAGTATTATTTGCCCTCCTTAGCTCCTCACCAGTCTTGCCATCCCATTTGAAACCAGATTTGGTGTTAAATTGCATGCCTACCTTGCCTCAGTTGATAACCTGTGTAGTCATTATATTTCTCTGTTTGAAGCTGTGATTTTGCCCATGCAGCCCAGAAAAGCCCCGTCATTCCATTAAAAAACCCCAAAAATCATTAAATCAACCCCCCTTATCAGTTTACTAGCCTAAAATCTTTATTCTTAATTGGTCAACCTAATCATATTGAAAGATCTATCAAATCTGACCCGAGAGAGCCTTCTCATACCTCGTAGGGCTAGCTACGAGGTGAAATGGTTTGATGTAGCCTTGAAGGTTTACCTTCCTCAGCCTAGGGTGAAATCTCAAGCGCTAACAAGATGGAGGGGCAATGTCCTATCAGATGCTAGAATATTCCATTATGAATATTCCTTGCATGCAGAAGGAATTCTTTCCTTGTGGATTGCGTAGTTACTTCTTCAGGTTTAGTGAGTGTGATGAGGCCAATTCACACATGTGGCTTCACTAGACCCCAAGAAAAACTACCCAAGGAAATAGGAGGCTTGGAGGGCTTGAGGAGGACATATACTATGTCTATTCAGTCTGTGAGTTGTATTGTTTCATTGCAGAGGGAGCAAGATAGCTTGAGAGTTTATTCTTTTTGTAACTTGAACAAGATTTCCACTTGTATGATAATACAGAGATTGAGGTTTTAGTCTGAGGCTTTCCCCGGGTTATTTATTCTTTGTTATGTGTGATTGATTTCTCATTCTCAGTTATAAGTGTTCTATTGATCTTGCTCAATTCGATTATGCTTCCGCAAAGCGTTGTAGAAGTAGATCTTGTATTGTGTTTTAGAATATTGCATAATTTGTTGATCTACAGTGGGAATTTCATGGTATCAGAGTAAAGGTGATCAAGGCGAAGAACAACATACGAGAAGGAGAAGTTCAAAGTTTGGTTCCTAAAGATAGAAATCGAGTTCTTATCACATCTCAATTTCACCAATGGCGTTCAGTGGTTTAAGACTCGAGTATGCCCTTGATGGAACCTTGAACTATATAGCCTGGAAGGATCGCATGGAGGCAATATTAGAGGATAACGGTCTAAAGGACTTCATTGGTCAAGAAGTCCCCGAGCCGACTGATGCTACTCAACTGGCGGAATGGAAGAAATGTGTGGCTAGAGCAAGGAGAATCCTCCTGGAGGGAGTTCGAGATCACATTGTCTCAAACATCCATGGGAAGGAGACACCTTTTTCGATGTGGAAAACATTGAAATATTTATATCAAAACAACAGTGATCAGAGGAAGCTGGCGTTGAAAGACAAACTTCATAAGATCAAGTGTGAAAAGGGCAACACGATCTCTACATATCTGAACAAGCTCACCACCTGGAGGGATGAGCTTGGAAGTGTAGGGATCGCGACCGTTGATGATGACATAGTGAGTCTTGCACTCCTCGGTCTTCCCAAGAGCTGGCATAACCACCAAGACTCAGTTAATGGAAGAGAAAAACTGCCAAATTGGGAACGACTTTGGTAGGATCTGATGCATGAGGAAATAAGAAGAAGAACCAGAGATGGATCCTCATCGAAGCAAGATGATGAGGAAAATCTAGCCTTAGTGAGTAAGGTGAGGAAAGAGAAAGGGTATGTGTCCCATTCCAAATCCGGTTCTTCCCATGGTGGGAAGAAGATTGACAAATCGAAAGTGCGATGCTTTCATTGTCATGAAGTGCGCCATTATGCTACAAATTGTCCACAAAAGAAATCCAAGAAGGATTCCTCAAAGGGATTTGATGGTGAGGCACTAGACTCACTGTTTGAGCTGGATTTCTCGCTTATCGCATACATGGTTTCATCCATGGTTGGATGTGTGTGGTACCTGGATAGAGGAGCTTCATTCCACATGTCAAGTGACAAGAATCTTTTCAGTACCTTGGAGGAGAAGGATCTCTAGATGCAAATCAAGATGGGCGATGATGCAAAGTACCGTGTTTCAGAGGGAGCATGGAGCTCCCCTCACCCTGAATGATGTAAAGTATGTACCAGGTCTTAAGAAGAATCTTGTGTTTGTCGCTATGCTAGAAGATAAAGGCTATGATGTAGTCTTTAGTAAAGGAAAGGTATTCCTAGGGCATCTCGGTATTGGACAGACAAAGAAAACAGGGATTCGAGTCAAGAATCTCTACAAGCTGGAGGTAGATGACTCTGCCGCTTTGAGTTCCAAAGCTGAGATGGTGCAGAGCCAAGATGTTGGCAAACTATGGCATAGAAGACTGGGCCACTTGCACCATGGAGCCCTGAAGATCATGCAACAGATTTCTACTGGATTACCCAAGGGAAAACTTGAGCGGATGACTACATGCAAAGGTTGTACCTTGGGTAAGCATGGGAAATCTTCCTTTCTAGATCGAGACAGTAGAGCTGGAGCAATCCTAGAGTGAGTTCACTCAGATGTTTGTGGACCCTTCTCTACAGCCTCCATCACTAAACAAAGGTACTATGTTATTTTTATTGATGATTTTTCTCATAGATGCTGGATCTATTTTATGTAAAAGAAAGATCAGACCTTCTTGAGGTTTTGTGAGTTTAAAGCCTTGGTAGAGAAAGAATCTGAAAAGAAAATAAAAGCCTTGTGTAGTAACAATGGTGGAGAGTATGTCTCCCAACAGTTTAAAAACTTTTGCTCTAGAGAAGGAATTAAACGGGAAATGGCAGCACCCCATAAGCCACAGCAGAATGCGGTGGCCGAAAGGAAGAACAAATTGATTGTGGGAAAAGCTCGAGCAATGTTGCATGACCAAAGCATACCACTACATTTGTGGGCTGAGGCATGCAATATAGCAGTATACTTGTAGAATAGAATCCTGCACCGTATACTAGGGATGAAGACACCTATGGAGATCTATTCTAGGAAGCGACCTGATGTAAGTCACTTCTGAATATTTAGATCATTAGTTTACTGTCATGTGACCAAAGATGCCAGGAAGAAGCTAGACCCAACATCTGAGATGGGAATACTTGTGGGGTACACGGATGCACCCCACAACTATCGGGTGTACCTGCCTTCCACTCAGAGGACTGTGGTACATAGGGATCTGAAGTTCCATGAGCAGAAAGCCATGCAAGTGTCACTTTAGAGGGAGCTCAAGTTGCATGCAGAGGAGGAACCTTCAGTTCTGTTAGGGCCTAAATCTACCTCAGGCTTAAGGAAGGCAAGATCTAGGATAACATCAAACCACGCTTAACCTAGTAGCTAGCCTTACCAGGTCAGGAGAGGGATCTCTCCTTGTCAATATTAGAAGAATATGATGAGTAGAGCTTGAGATGACTAATTTGAAGACTGATTTTAGGCTAGGTATATGCTCTGAGGAGTTTGATTGAATTTAACTTGGTTTGTTGGCTCAAATGTGAAAGGCAGATTTGGGTTCGGGGAATGGACACAGTCTTGCAAAGGTCTCTATGGGGTGAGGTAGGAAAATGGTTTAGTACTTAAAATTGAGTGAGATGGAGAGATTTTAATACTTTTGAGGAGTTGGAGAGGGCATGAAAGTCTCAGGGATCCTCTTCAAATAGCTGAAAACATAAATAACTAAATAAACCCTAGGTAGAGCACTGCAACATCAATGAATTCTACCTTTATCCTTGATTCATTTATTTAAGCTAAACAGAAAGAGACGATGGCATAAATAAACACATGTAAAATTTTATTACCGAAGGAAAAACTATACCAAATCAAGTTGCCACAAGAATCCCACAAAGTGCTGCAAACCCTAATCTATTCCTTTACCAAACTGCAGAAACGAATGTACAATAATGCTCAAAGCATTCACAAGAGTCCAACGTTTACCATTGACTGAAAAAATACTAGATATAGGAAAAAAATGATTCATGCTATGCTTTAGGGTTCGAATTCATGAGTTTAGGAGTTGTTGCAACAAGATCTAAGCTAAGAACTGAAAAGTAGGCAGTGGAACAGCTTGCTTCTAAAATCTAGGAAACTGATTCATTCAGTTTCAAACTACCTTTTTATAATTTATCTACCTCCATGAGTGAAATTTTATCATATTTTACATCAAAATCCATCAAGTTACATCAAATTACATTATGAGTTTGACTATGAGAGAGAGAAAAGTCAAACTGAGAAAAAACTAGGCAAAAAACAAAGTTTTTTGGCAAAAATGACAAATTTCCATCATGTGCGTCGTGCCTTTTTGCAACTGATTTTGGAGGCCTTATCGTGCACCAAATTTTCTCCAAGTTGGCTTGTTGGAAAGGTATGTTTTTTTTCTTTCCAGAATAAGTGGAATTTCTGAATTTGGTGTCAATTTGCCCCTCCAAAAATGAGTTCTCCCAACACTGCTTCCTATGTGGCCAAAAAGGGGCAAAAAGGGCATTTTTGAGGTGTTTTTGACCCTTTTGGAAGCTCAAAACTTGACAAAATTTCTTGACCATGTGTGGGAATTCATAATTTTTTCTTGAGGAATTCAAAAATTCTGAGTTTTCCTCCAATGGAGGTCCCTAGCAAAAGCGCGATCCAGGTGGCACGACACACCAGGCAAAAAAACCTGTTTTTTGCTCCAAAAAATCAAAATTTACAAAAAGTATCCCAAATTTCTTGAAATTTGGGCTAAGTGTCCTGCATCAAGTGTTGTGTTGGGCTAAGGAAGCCTCAGCCAAAATTTGGAGCTTGTCTTGCTCTTTTCTCTTCCTCAATGCTTTCCTCAATTTGGCCTTCAAAGTGCTAATTCTTGCTTTACAAACTTTGTTTCTCACCAAATAGTGATAGGCCATGTGCCTCAATACCTTTTTCTCTTTGTTGGCCTTCTCCAACATCTTTTCCAAGTGCATTTTTTTCCTCTCAAGCTAAGATTCACAATCAGCTTCAATTTCTTGTTCAAGTGATGTCAACTTGACTTTCCTCCTCTTGGCAGCGTGTCGGTTTTCTCTTATGTTTTGGAGCTCCATGATGGTTTGCTGATCCTCTAACTGTTTGTTTCTTTGCTCAAGATAATTGATTATCCACTTGGCTCTTTCCAGGCTGCGAGACAAGTGATGAATTTCATCTTGCTACTCCTGAATGATCTCCTTGAGCTTTGAGCTTTGGGAGCCCAAATCAGTGTCATCATATTGAATGAGAATGAAATCTGCCTCTTAACCTTCTGAAGGTCCTTCATCATTTAATGGCTGCTTACCCTTGTTCTGTACCTGATTTTATGTTGAAGGAAACGAGACCCCTTCTACCCTGGGTGGAGATAGTACTTGTTTTGCTGCTGCAAACAATCTCCTTGTGCCCTTTTGGTAAGTGACAAACACTGGCACACTAGTGTTTTGAGTCTCATGCACCTCTTGCTGATGTGAAGGCTCTCCTGCCTCATGAAAAACTGATGGGGACACTTGAGGACCTGTAAAGACCTCATGTGAAATGAAATCCTCCCATGAAACATTCAGTAAACTAAGCTGATGAAAAACCACAGTTTTGATTAATGAAAAGCGATAGATGTTGTTATATTGCTGATGAGGAGGCTTCTTTTGCACCAATGTGGTCATTTTCTCAATATTCCGGCAAATGAAATAGGGGAGGTTCATCATCCTCACCCTAGTAAAATTCATCAACAATCTGATATGATAGGTGTATAGGCGATAAAATCTGCCTTCACAACTGAAATATTTGATTATGAGTTTCATAAGGGGAGCATATGTGCCCTGTAGGTACCTGAAAGGGAAGACCCTACTGACATGCCTCTGAAAATGAGCCTTGATATAAGGCTCATAATAATCTTTGTCCACCAGCTGTCGCTTATTCCACTATTCACCTACATTCGGAATACCGGTTACTTGAGCTATAGTCTCAGGTGTCAAAGTGAATGTGACACTTGCCAAATTGACCTAGCCATTGTGAAGATGGAGCACAAAAAGTCTGGCAAGCTCATGGTGGTATTTGACTCTTTCCACCATCTCACAAAATTGGTAACAAGATTGATGTTGGAAGCATGTTATAGCAAGAGGGAAAGCCAACAGCCCAGTAGGTGTAGCAGGCTCCTCCCGGTTATGTTTTCCACTCTTGTGAGGTCTCCTTGGTGCATGAATTTCTTTGGAGGAGTCACTGACTATTTCCTCATTTCTGTCATAAGATGAATCTGACTCCATGTTTGCCAATGCTTGATTTTTCTTAGATGAGCATGAAGAGATTTTATAGTGTTAATAGGTATTTGGTACTAAAAGACAGGGATTGATGATAAGGACAATGAAGGGACTGTGAATAGGGGGTTTGGGATGCTACTTGTAGGGTTATTCGAAATGGAAGGGTTTCGGGAATGATTTTTAGGGTTTAGGGATGTTAATTAGGGTTTGGGAGTAGTGGTATTAAGGATTATGGTTTTTAGTTTTGGGGATAAGGGGAATAGGTAAGAGTGAATGAAAAAGGGAAGGAGAAAAGAGGCGAATGAAATGGTAGTGAGGGGATGTGAAAATGGTAGGGGTGAATAGGAAAGCAAAAACTGTAATTTGCAAACCTTAGGCAACTTTTTCAACTAACCGTGCAAGGAACTAGGATTTTGTTTTAACCTATTGAAAAACTATAAACACTAATGAAAACCCTTACATTGGCAATATGGAGGTGTTAACTTGTGGAATGAAGCATTTGCAATTTTGGAGCTTGGAGGAGGAAATTTGGATGAGTTTCAGGCCTTGAAGATAGGTGCACCGCGCCTCTCTGGTGCATCACGCCAGTTAGAAATTCAGTGTAAATTTTTCTCTATGTGTGCCGCGCAGGCCAGGTGCGCCGCGCCTTGACCCAGGTGCATTGTGCCTCTAAATTTTGACAGTTTGATTGCAAAATCGCTCCTTTGGCTTGAAAACACGATTTTCACTTGTTCTCATTCACTTTTGAACACAAATGAGCTCTTTGACATGGAAAAGACTTTATATACCAATGATTTTGATTTTTCACTTATGAAAACCCACTTTGCTAATGTTTGCCTTTCACTTGCTTTTTAAAACTCTGTTTTGGCAGTTTGATTTGCTTTTTTCCTTTGATGGACTAAATGCTTTGAAATTTTGATTCTTTTGCAGGAACTGGAGTGCAGGAGCTTGGCAAGGTGACCAGGGCTACATCTCGAAATGATTACATATAGAAAAAATGAAATTACATGAAATTTTGTACATAAAACATAAAAACTCTTTTTTTTCTCAAAACAGGGTTTTGAGGAAAAATTAATCAATGAGCATGTGATTATTGAAATTTTTGTTGTTGAGACTTTATTTGACCTCCTCATGTGCCTGCTAACCATTATTGACCTGCTGAAAAGACCTTATTGACAAAACCCTAGACCTAATGAGACCTAAAACCCTAAAAATGACTTTTGCATATTTAAAGACAAAAAATGACTGCAAATGACCTGAATGCATGAAAATGGGACAACAAGTAAAGATAATGAGGGAAAATTTATAATATGCCACTACCATCAGATGATCCATGACCCTAATGGAATGCAGCTGATCAAATGAGACACCTAACATGCAATGCAACAAGAGAATTTGATCACTGATGGAGCGATGAAGATACCGACACTAACATTGGCTCCAATGGGGACGGTAGCTCCTTGGAGGTGCCAAGAACTACAAACCTCTGGAAAGCAGACACTGCCTTCTTCCATTGGGCTATGGATTCAATAACTTCGACAAACCAAAACCAATATCTTGACTCAATTTCAGGACTGAAATCCGACTCAAAACTGACTCAATTTAAAACTGAAACAAGACTGTCAAAAGCTGAAATCGGACACTCAGCTGAAACTATCTTTAAACTGACTGAAACAAAAAATGACTCAAGACTGACTTAACTGAAACAAGTACTTACAAAGCTTTTAAAATGGCAGTAGACCATCGAGATTTGAGGGCTTCAAATCATGATGACAACCACCTGCCTATTGATGAAATATGTACAATCATGTGAAGTGGGCCTTCCAATGTAACCAATCCAGCAAATGGCTACATACTGAAATTCTGCTCTCACTTTCCCCGAGTAGGCAGAACAATGTACATGTAGGCAACTCACAATAAGAACTAAAACCAAGGCTTATGCTAATGAACCAAGCAACATTCATCTTCTCTGGTTCTTGCAAAAGAATGCCCAAAGGATCTTGAAAAGCCTGAAGCACTAGCTTGTCTTGAGATCCAACAATAAAAATACAAGTACTCCCTTCATTCTGATTTGAAAGAACAACTGGTTGCTGAGTGATAGGAAGGCAAAGAGAGGTATAAGCTTCTGTCATCTGAGTGTTATCTGTAAATTCCTTGACCATGAGAAATTCTGGCATATTGTCTCTCTCAAGCTCATATTCCTCAACTTCATGGTCTAGGTCATTCTTAAACAGAAAACAATCTTCAAGATTATCAAACATGACAGTATTATCATTTTCATGAAGGAAAACATTATCTTTTTGCTGATCAATAAAGCTAATTTCAATACTATCATTATTTTCAAAAGTGGAAGAAGTTTCACCAACACTTTCTTGACCATGTGCACACTATAGACCTGCATTAGTTTGGGTTGTAACCTGACCTTTCAGGAGTTGATCTATCTCATCTTCAGACAAAGGAGATACTAATTTTTGATTTCTTTTTCTCAAGCGATTATTTTCTTCTTGAAATAACATTTCAAAACATGAAAACCCTGAATGACAGTCCTCATTTCCTTGATCTTCTGAAATTTGAAAACATTGTTGATCATCTTCATATGACATGGCAATCAAATTATCATTTACCACTGAGTTATCGAAAGAAAATTTTTCACTTACTTGAACAAAGATCTCATTTTGTTTTTCATAAAATGACTGGATTACCTCTTCATGAAGGCTTGGGTCAGAAACTCTATCTTCTTCATTCCAGATGATCTCAACATCAGAGCTCTCCTTCATGGGATTCAAAACAAGGTACTCTTGATCATCATGATTTGAATCTAGATCTGAAATAGCTGAATTGACTTTATCACATTCTGAAATTGAAACTTGACTTTCCTGCATACTATCTTCTTCTATGGACAGATATGAAATAAAACCTTCTCTTTCATCATTTTCCACTGTAGTAAGATCTTGATCCAGCTGCAAATTTTCCTGCGCATCTTGATAAATATCCTCTTTATGCTGCTAAAATGGATTTTCATGCAGGGCTTCCACGATCTCATCATCCATGAAGTTATCATCTTCATAAATTCTCTCAATATTTTCAATAAAACTATAAACATGTTTGCAACAGTTCTGAACTAAATTTAATGATGGATAATATTCTCTATACCTTTCAAAGAACATGGTATGAAAATCATTCAGACAGTAAATACAAGCAAATGGCAAACTTTCATACCAAGATTGGGCTTCACCTTCCAGAGTGGCCATGAATATCTTCATCAAGCAATCTTCAGGAAAATCAACCTTCAACTTGTGAATATGCATGTGAAATCTAACCAGATGTAAAGCAGCATCATTCCTATCATCATCTTTAAACATAGGCAAATTCCTTTGCCAATTTGCCTTTGGAATTTTATTTGGAAAACCTGGAATATGATCTCGGCTCATGGGAGCATACATTCAATCCAGCAAAACCATTTTGAAAACAATGAATCCACCAAGAAATTCTTCAGGCTACTGGTTCTTGAAGAGTAGAGTCGCCATAAAAGTCTGAACCTTGGGATTTTTGACATTGGAGTCGCCAGGTGAATGATTTAAGCCTTTCGATGTCTGATCGTTGTCCACCATCAACATTCATATCTTAACTTGATTACATTTTACTGAGGAAACCAGATGTTCAATTCATAAACTAAACCAAAGATTGACTGAAGCAGCATTCATCTACTATGAACTTGTAGAACAAGAGCAGTTCGAAGGCTACCTGGCTAACTCAGGCTCGATCTGTAGTTTATAAAGTAAACACAAATAACAAACTTTTCTTCCCCAGTTGAGTCGCCAACATGTTAGGGCCTAAATCTACCTTAGGCTTAAGGAAGGCAGGATCTAGGGTAACATCAAACCACGCTTGACCTGGTAGCTACCCCTACTAGGTCAGGAGAGGGCTCTCTCCTTGTGAATCTTAGAAGAATATGATCAATAGAGCTTGAGATGATTAATGTGAAGACTGATTTTAGGCTAGGTATATGCTCTGAGGAGTTTGATTAAATTTAATGTTGGTTTGTTGGCTCAAATATGAAAGGAAAATTTGGGTCCGGGGAATGGACACAGTCTTGCAGAGATCTCTATGGGGCGAGGTAGGCAAATGGTTTAGTACTTCAAATTGAGTGATATGGAGAGATTTTAAGACTGGTCAGGAGTTGGAGAGGGCATGAAAGTCTCAGGGATCCTATTCAAACAACTGAAATCATAAATAAATAAACAAACCCTAGGTAGAGCACTGCAACATCAATGAATTCTACCTTTATCCTTGATTCATTTAGTTAAACCGAACAGAAATAGATGATGGCATACATAAACACATGTAAAATTTCATTACAGAAGGAAAAACTATACCAAATCAAGTTGCCACAAGAATCCCACAAAGTGTTGCAAACCCTAATCTATTCCTTTGCCAAACTGCAGAAATGAATGTACAATAATGCTCAAAGCATTCACAAGAGTCCAACCTTTACCAATGACTGAAAAACTACTAGATATAGGCAACAAAAAAATCATTCTAGGCTTTGGGGGTCGAATTCATGAGTTTAGAAGCTGTTTCAACACGATCTAAACTAAGAACTGAAAAGTAGGCAATGGAATAGCTTGCCTCTAAAACCTAGGAACTGATTCATTCAGTTCCAAACTACCTTTTTATGATGTATCTACCTCCATGAGTGAAATTTTAGCATATTTACATCAAAATCCATCAAGTTACATCAAATTACGTTATCATTTTGACTATGAGAGAGAGAAAAGTCAAACTAAAAAAACTAGGCGAAAAACAGAGTTTTTTGGTAAAAATGACAAATTTCCATCTTGTGCACCGTGCTCCTATCCCTATGCGTCGTGCCTTGTTGAAGCTAATTTTGGAGGCCTTCTCATGCAGAAAATTTGCTCCAAGTGGGCTTGTTGGAAAGGTATGTCTGTCTACATTCCAAAATAGGTGGAATTTATGGATTTGGTGTCCATTTGCCCCTCCAAAAATGAGTTCTCCTAACACTGCTTCCTGTGTGGCCAAAAAGGGGCAGAAAGGGCATTTTGGAGGTGTTTTTTACCCGTTTGGAAGCTCAAAACTTGACAAAATTTCTTGGACATGTGTGGGAATTCATATTTTTTCTTGAGGAATCCAAAAATATTGAGTTTTCCTCCAATGGAGGTCCCTAGCAAAAGCGCGCGCCAGGTGGCGTGGAGCACCAGGCAGAAAAACCTGTTTTTTGCTCCAAAAATTCAAAATTTACAAAAATTATCCCAAATTTCTTGAAATTTGGGCTGAGTGTCCTGCATCAAGTGTTGTGTTGGGCTAAGGAAGCCTTAGCCAAAATATGGAGCTTGTCTTCCTCTTTTCTCTTCCTCAATACTTTCCTCAACTTGGCCTTCAAAGTGCTAATTCTTGCTTTACAAACTTTGTTTCTCACCAAATAGTGATAGGCCATGTGCCTCAATATCTTTTTCTCCTTGTTGGCCTTCTCCAACATCTTTTCCAAGTGCATGTTTGTCCTCTCAAGCCAAGATTCATGATCAACTTCAATTTCTTGATCAAGTGGTGTCAAGTTGACTTTCCTCCTCTTGACACCTTGCCATTTTTCTCTTATGTTTTGGAGCTCCATGATGGTTTGCTGATCCTATAACTGTTTGTTTCTTTTCTCAATATAATTGATTATCCACTTGGATCTTTCCAAGTTGAGAGACAAGTGATGAATTTCATCTTGCTACTCCTGAATGATCTCCTTGAGCTTTGAGCTTTGGGAGCCCAAATCAGTGCCATCATCTTGAATGAGAATGAAATCTACCTCTTAACCTTCTGAAGGTCCTTCATCATTTAATGGCTGCTTACCCTTGTTCTGTACCTGATTTAATTTTGAAGGAAATGAGACCCCTTCTACCCTGGGTGAAGATAGTACTTGTTTTGCTGCTGCAAACAATCTCCTTGTGCCCTTTTGGTAAGTGACAAACACTGGCACACTAGTGTTTTGAGTCTCATGCACCTCTTGCTGATGTGAAGGCTCTCCTGACTCATGAAAAACTGATGGGGACACTTGAGGACCTGTAAAGACCTCATGTGAAATGAAATCCTCCCATGAAACATTCAGTAAACTAAGTTGATGCAAAACCACAATTTAATTAATGCAAAGTGATAGATGTTGTTATACTACTGATGACGAGGCTTCCTTTGCACCAATGTGATCATTTTCTCGATATTCTGGCAAATGAAATAGGGGAGGTTCATCATCCTCACCCTATTAAAATGCATCAACAATCTGATATGATAGGTGTATAGGCGAGAAAATCTGCCTTCACAGCTGAAATATTTGATTATGAGTTTCATAAGGGGAGCATATGTGTCCTGTAGGTACCTGAAAGGGAAGACCCTACTGACATGCCTCTGAAAACCAGCCTTGATATAAGGCTCATAATAATCTCTATCCACCAGCTTTTGCTTATTCCACTGTTCACCTACATTCGGAATACCGGTTGCTTGAGCTATAGTCTCAGGTGTCAAAGTGAAGGTCACACCTGCCAAATTGACCTGGCCATTTTGAAGATGGAGCACAAAAAGTCTGGCAAGCTCATGGTAGTATTTGACTCTTTCCACCATCTCACAAAATTGGTAACAAGATTGATGTTGGAAGCATGTTACAGCAAGAGGGCAAGCCAATAGCTCAGTAGGTAGTAGGCTCCTCCCGGTTATGTTTTCCACTCTTGTGAGGTCTCCTTGGTGCATGAATTTCTTTGGAGGAGTCACTGACTATTGCCTCATTTTTGTCATAAGATGAATCTAACTCCATGTTTGCCAATGCTTGATTTTTCTTAGATGAGTATGAAGAGATTTTATAGTGTCAATAGGTATTTGTTGCTAAAAGATAGGGATTGATGATAAGGACTATGAATAGGGGGTTTGGGATGCTGCTTGAAGGGTTATTGAAAATGGGGGTTTGGGGAATGATGTTTAGGGTTTAGGGATGTTAATTAGGGTTTGGGAGTAGTGGTATTAAGGATTAGGGTTTTCAGTTTTGGGGATAAGGGGAATAGGTAAGTGTGAACGAAAAAGGGAAGGAGAAAAGAGGTGAATGAAATGGTAGTGAGAGGATGTGAAAATGGTAGGGGTGAATAGGACAGCAAAAATTGTAATTTGCAAACCCTAGGCAACTTTTTCAACTAACTGTGCAAGGAAATAGGGTTTTGTTTTTAACCTATTGAAACACTATAAACACTGATGAAATCCTTACATTGGCAATATGGAGGTGTTAACTTACTTGTGGAATGAAGAATTTGCAATTTTGGAGCTTGGAGGAGGAAATTTGGATGAGTTTCGAGCATTGAAGACTGGTGCATCACGCCTCTCTGGTGTGTCGTGCCAGTTAGAAATTCAGTGTAAATTTTGCTCTGTGTGCGCCGCGCAGGCCAGGTGCCCCGCGCCTCTAAATTTTGACAGTTTGATTGCAAAATCGCTCCTTTGGCTTGAAAATGCGATTTTCACTTGTTCTCATTTACTTTTGAACACAAATGAGCTCTTTGACATGGAAATGACCTTATATGCCAATGATTTTGATTTTTCACTTATGAAAACCTACTTTCCTAATGTTTGCCTTTCACTTGCTTTTTAAAACTCTATTTTGGCAGTTTGATTTTCTTTTTGCCTTTGATGGACTAAATGCTTTGAAATTTTGATTCTTTTGCAGGAACTGGAGTACAGGAGCTTGGCAAGGTGACCAAGGTTGCATCTTGAAATTATTACATATAGAAAAAAAAGAAATTACATGAAATTTTGTACATAAAACATAAAAACTCTGTTTTTCCTCAAAACAAGGTTTTGAGGAAAAATCAATCACTGAGCATGTGATTATTGAAATTTTTGTTGCAGAGACTTTATTTGACCTCCTCATGTGCCTACTAACCATAATTGACCTGCTGACAAGACCTTATTGACAAAACCCTAGACCAAATGAGACCTAAAACCCTAAAAATGACTTTTGCAGATTTAAAGACAAAAAATGATTGCAAATGACCTGAATGTATGAAAATGGGCTAGCAGGTAAAGATTATGAGGGAAAATTTATAATATGCCACTACCATCAGATGATCCATGACCCTAATGGAATGTAGCTGATCAGATGAGACACCTAACATGCAATGCAACAAGAGAATTTGATCACTAATGGAGGGATGAAGATACCGACACTAACAAGTTCCTAAGGAGGAAAAACCTCAGATTGATGCGGAGCAGCCACATGCAGAGGATCTAGGAGTGGAGACATCCACTCATGTTGATACTTCCAGAGATGGGCAAAAATGCTATATGGAAGCTGACAAGCTGATGCTGGATGCGTGAGAGAATGTGGGATAGCCATCTTCTCAGCGCAGATAGAGGAGGTTGCCTGAGCGGTACACTGGGTACATGGCTCTGGTTGGGGAGTGTGTAGATACCGAACCTCCATTCGAGGAGGCAATTCAAAAACCAGTCTGGGTTTGATGCAATGGTATAGGAGTACAACTCTATCATTCGGAACAATGTGTGGGATGTTGTCCCAATGCCTCAAGGAAAGTCAGTGGTGAGTTCTAGATGGCTTTACAAGGTAAAGCAGGCAGCTGATGGCAGTGTTGAGAAACATAAGGCAAGGTTTGTTGCCCAGGGTTTCTCACAGGTCAAGGGGATCGACTACGATGAGACTTTTGCTCCTGTGGCAAGGTATTCATAGATTAGATCAATATTGGCACTATCAGTTCAGATGGGGTGGAAGATCCACCAGATGGATGTGATGACAACATTCCTCAATGGGAAGATTGAGGAGGAGGTGTACATTGAGCAGCCAGAGGGTTTCGAGACCTTCGATCGCGAGTCACATGTGTGCAAACTCAAAAGGGATTTGTATGGACTGAATCAAGCATCTCGTGCTTGGTACACCAGGATCGACAACTATTTCACTGGTTTGGGCTTCAACAAGAGTGAAGCATATGCAAACCTTTACCACATCATGGTAAAAGGTAAACCATTGATCATTGTTCTTTATGTCGATGATCTGATTTTGACAGGTGATGATCAGTTGATACAGTGTTACAAGGAGGACCTTGCAAGAGAGTTCAAGATGAAGGACATGGGCCTTATGCACAACTTTCTAGGCATGGAGGTCTGGCAGAAATATGGGGAAGTATTTGTGTCTCAAGGAAAGTATGCCAATGAGATACTCAAGTGCTTTCATAGGAAGAAGTGCAAGCCCATGCAGACTCCTCTAGCTAGGAACTGGAGGAAGGAGGATGCTACTTCAGGTGAGGTAGTAGTTGCTACTATTTATCGGCAGCTGGTGGGTTCACTTATGTATCTGGTGAACACAAGACCCGACTTATGCTTTGCGGTGAACTAGCTGAGTTAAGGTATGGTTCAGCCTACCAAGATGTTTTGGAAGGTAGTGAAGCATGTGTTGAGATATCTCAGAGGCACATCTCAGTTCGGATTGTGGTACAGATGAAAAGAGGGAGTAAAGCTTCAGGGCTTCATAGATGTGGATTGGTCTGAGAGTCCATCAGACTAGAAGAGCACTTCTGGAGGAATCTTCAACCTTGGTTCAGCTGCAGTTTCCTGGTACAGCAGGAAACAGAGATCAGTTGCACTTAGCTCAGCAGAGGCTAAATACATGGTTGCTAGTCAGGTTGCATGTGAGGCCATTTGCATGTGGAAGATTCTAGTGGAATTATTTGGTCATATGATGGATCCTACTGTGATCTACTGTGATAACCAGAGTTGTATCAAACTCTCGAAGAATCCAGTTTTTCATGATAGGTCCAAGCACATTGATATTCGGTATCACCATCCTCGAGACTGTGTGGTCAAGAGGATCATGTTGTTGTTGTATGTTTCGACCAAGGAATAGGATGCAGATATTTTGACTAAGGCATTGTCCAAATGCAAGTTCAAGTTCCACAGAGACAGGATTGGGGTTATTGGTAATCCCTTTCTTGTTGAGAGGGAGTGTTGAAAATAGCAACAAGAAATGCTAAAAATAGCACTGCTATAAATAGCAGTTCAACCAGTGTTGATCTTAGCAACAATGGATGGAAAAATGGAAGTGCTAAAAATAGAATTTTATAAATAGAATTTCAAGATACCTTCCTATTTTAGTCAGTCCCTAAACTAAAATAGTGAAGTAAAATTTGAATTTGATCTTAGTAGCTGTTTGTAAAATAATTAATTAATTCATATTGAGTTAATTAGTTAAGGAAAATCAAACATGAAGTCTATGTGGGGACATGCAACAGTTTCTCCATTAATTGAGGAATTTATCCATCAGTTAAAGAGATAAGGATGAGTTGTAATTAGTTGGCTCAGTTAACTCAGTCTAGTCCAGTTAGATTAATTCAAACAATTTGTTGAATTAATGTAATTTTAGTTATTTAATGCTTGCATGCATGTAACTACTGCACTTCAAATAATTGAGTATTCTCTCATAAATATCTCATGCATGTCAGTTCAGACAGAGACCCAGTTGAGATCAGATGGAGTGGCAGTGTACTATCAATTGCTAGAATATTCCATTGTGAATATTCTTGGCATGTAGAAGGAATTCTTTCCTTGAGGATTGCGCAATTACTTCTTCAAGTTTAGTGAGTGTGATGAGGCCAATTCCCACATGTGGCTTCATTGGACCCCAAGAAAAATTGCGCAAGGAAATAGGAGGCTTGGAGGGCTTGAGGAGGACATATACTATGTCTATTCAGTCTGTGAGTTGTATTGTTTGATTGCAAAGAGAGCAGGATAGCTTGAGAGCTAATTCATTTTGTAACTTGAACAAGATTTCTACTTGTATGATAATACAGAGATTGGGGTTTTAGGTTGAGGCTTTCCCCGGGTTATTTCTTCTGTGTTATGTGTGATTGATTTCTCATTCTCAGTTATATGTGTTCTCTTGATCTTGCTCAATTTGATTAAGCTTCCGCAAAGTGTTGTATAAGTATATCTTGTATTGTGTTTTAGTATATTGCATAATCTGTTGATCTACAGTAGGAATTTCTACAATGATAAAAATCGAAATGATACATTTCAAAAAAATACAACTAAATAATATGGTACAAGAGGCCGTGAAAATGATACATATGATAGTAACCATGAAAATCAACATCATAACAATATATCAAAAATGATCCATGATGCAGTCTATATGATCATGAATGTCACTAGATACTACCAACAACTGTCTCATCAATGTAAACTTTGAAACGGAACTGATAATGTTACCCGTTTCGTAGAGATAGCAAAAAAGTGACATGATTTTGAAAAGGGGTGATGCATAACACACATGTTTTTTTTAGAGCATATTTTTTGGCACTTTAATTTTTTTTATGTACGTTACGTTTTAGAATGGTAGTGATTTTCATACTGATCTGAAAAAGTGGGTATTCTGCATCAGACCCTTTTTTTAAAAGACCTATTTTTTGGCTTTAAATTTTCTAATGTATAAAATGTAAATAATTATTTTGTAAATTTGATAATTTTTTAAGTGGTCGTTTTCTTCATATTTTCTTGGTTTTTATTTTAATTTTAATTTTTTTGTAGTGAGGTTTTTATTGTTTTGCATTTTTAAATTAGAAAGTCAATATTTTGAATTTTTCGATATTCTACATATTTATACATCCTTAATTAATTTTTCAATCCACATGAAATAATTGTTTCTAAAAACAATATTTTTTAACAATGGACATAAAAATAACCATTTTTAACATAAATATAACTAAAAAACTACACGTTTTGATAATTTTTTGCTAGAATTGACATGTCAAAATCACAATTTTCATACGAAAATTTTAACTAAAAATGGTAAAATAATATTTTTTTTATGAATTTCATGTCAAAAAATAATAATAATCATTTTTTTTCAAAAAATAATGATTAACTTAAAAATCAATGCGAAAATCACATGTTACAAATATTGAACGCATAACAACCCTAATTGAGTGTTTATTCTTCTCATAAAATGTCAAAGTCAAAACATTGCAAAGCTTGATTTCCAAGCATAACTTAAATTTAATCAACAATGTCACGTAATCCAAACTCTTCGTCCTCTAGAGTTTCATCATTGTCTTCTTCCACAATATTTTTTGTTTCCTTTCGCTCATTTTCCTCTTCTAATGGATCTTTGATGTCTGCGAATCTCCCAATGTATGTCTTTCCAAACATTCCATGTAATGGTGGTTGTGGTTCCTTTGCCTTTTTTGCCACACTGATTCACTAAAATCCCCTTTCTTCAACCCAATTTCTTGCATTGCATCTAGAAGAAATTGAAGAGCATTATATCTTTGCTAAATGAAATTGCATTGTACTAGATCTTTTTCAATTGTAATGCAATTTCTTCTTTTTTGAAGACAACATGCTATTGTTGTACCTAATTATCAAGCACAAAAGAAACAATGAACTAAATTAGTACAATAACATATTAATTAAAAAATAACATATTGAAATTCAATTCCATATAATAAAATTTACCTGAGCCAGAAAATAAATCCAGAACCCAATCTCCTTCATTTGAACATATGTCTATAAGATAGTTAATCAATAATTGTGGTTTTTGATAAATGTTAACTATCTCTCCTTTTGCTTCTTTGTCTTCATATGTTAGTTTTCTCACAACAGCATCATAAGTCAGTATTTGGCTATAACTCTTTTTGTCTACACAATTAAAAATCATAGACATATGGCTATCATCTTTTACCAAACTATCAATATGAATGAACTCACAATCATTTACAAATTGTTGATCTTCATTGTTAAGAATATTTGACTTTTGCTTGTAAAATGAAATAGTAAAATTTCAATTAACTTGTACATAAATAAATTTTTCAACACTACTCAAATATACATTTGAAACATCTTACCATGTAAGTTGCATCCTTGAATTTGTTTTCCCCTTGAAGCTGGACAATATCATTGCCAATTGTGTCTGAATGAAATGTCACAAATCTCCATAATGGTGATGACGTGACTTCTACAAATCCCGCAACCACTTTACTAAGAGCTTGATAAGTATAAGGGTCACTATCATAGTCAATTTTTGGAATATTGAAACCATGGGGAATATCTGCAATGACTAAGGCATAATCCCTTTTAGGTATGATTTTAGCAATGTCTTCACAGTCGCCTTGTATTACTTGATATTGAATAGTGTCTAGCCCATTCCAAATGAAATGATTAAGAGTTGGATCAAGTTGAACATCCTTAATACGTTGCTTCCTCAGTATTTCGATCTTTATTTTTTCAATAAAGGTTTTGAAACTATCTGGCGCTCCATTATCATCCTTCCTCATCTTTTATAAAATAAACAAATATATGTGTAAGTTATAATTAAAAAATATTACATAGGTGAATAAAAATGAATGCATAAATCAAGATACCTTTTTAAATGTAAGATAAAAAGCTTTTAATGTTTATTTAGAACTTGAATCTGGATAGTTGCGTACAACATCATCCCAACTATCTTCATTCAACAATCTAACCATTTGTTCTTGAATTTTCATGTAAACTTTGTGACTGCATAGATAAAGTAACAAAAATTTAATATAATGATATGTATAACAAATACTACCAAGAACAACACGTTTTATTTAAAACATAATTATAATCTAGAAATAAATAAAACTAATTCAACAAACTTACTTTTGAAATTCTTTAGACATTTCCTCTAATGATAATTCCCCTGACCTCACACGAGATAATTTGTTTTGACAATTTTTTCATCTTTCACTCCTTGCATCGCCCTCCAAGGTGTGATAGTCATACCGTTTGGAAGTTGCTTCATTTCAAGAGCTAATTTACTGTTGCTACATATCAATGGCTTAGACTTTTTGACCCTCTAGTTTTTAATGGCAATGTCTTCCCACATGCTAAAAATCTCATCAATCAACTTCCAAACATATCCAGTTCTAAATGCCAATTGGAAAATGTTATCAGCACCTTTGAATAAATCACTATTTTTGTTGCCTTTTCCACCTTTTGAATTGGTTTTCTCTTCAATTTGATAGCCTATTTCCATACAACATTCCTTTCAGAAATCTGCAGTAACATTTATCCTATCCCCACCACATTTTTATTCAAATTCACTATGAATAAATCTAACCCTTTGAATGAAATTCATAGACATCCTATATTCATTATCTGAATTATGATCCCATGCCACTAACTTTGCTTCTGTTTCTGATAAACCAATGTAAATGATACATTTCATTGTTTCAAAATGTGGGTTATTAGGATATTCCTCCATCAATTGTCTTTGAGCTTCTACAAAATGGTTCCCCCAAGCATATAATAATTGTATTCAAAACATTTTGACTTATCAAATGCTTCTTTGTTGTGAACTTGAAGTGGATCAACAAGAAGCACATAATTAACCACATGAGCATATGGATTGTACCACATCAATGTCTTCAAGTTGTGAACATGCAGATGATGTGGCTTTCTAACTTGATATTGACATTGTCCTTCACTTCCCTTATAGGTTTTCCTGACATTAAGCTAAAATGTACGACCACCATCAATTAAGTTTCTCTTTGTCAAATTCTCTCGAATGGCATTTTGTTTTTTTTTATAATGCCATCCTCTAAAGCAGCTCCTGGTGTAATGATTTCTCTGCTTTCTTTTGAAGTTTCACTAGGTTCTTGACTGTTGGTAATGATTGCTTCAAAATCTCCAACTTTACTTTTCTTCGTCATAACATTCCCAACATATTTATTCTTGGGCATTGTTACTTTTGGTATTTTACGGCTCTTCTAAGTTCCAATGTCATCTTCAGTAATGGAAACATATGCTTCACTGTCAGTTTCAACTTCATCGTCTTCAAAAGTAACTTGTTTACCCTTGCTAGCTTTATCCACCAGAGGCCTTTTTTTTCTGATTCTTTGGATGTAGTTTTGTGGCATCATCAATTACTACATTTTGCTTGTTTTCCATATCTCCTTCTAACACTAAGTAAAAACTGCTGACAACTTTCATGATATCATGCTCTATGAAATGAATGCCTCCCAACCTAATTGAACAACTTTCAACAAAATTCTACTAAACAAAATATCATATGTCAATAAAAAACAAAGTTAAAAAAATATAGCGAGACACTTTCAAGAACGCAAAATACAAATATAAATAACAATACTTACGATGTTTTGTGTCATCCCATTTACGATTTGTTTACACAAATTTGTAGATACCTCTCTCGTGTCATACAATGAATATGATAGTCGGTATTTAATCCTTTCATGTGACTTGGGAGCTTTTGTAAGTATGTAAACAACTTTAGTGTCCGATACCGAACACATATCTATGACTCTTCCCATCACCTCAAAAATTCCATTATCATTCGGTATATCAATATATAGATATATATTCACATTTGTGCTTTCTCTTTCTTTCACAT
Organism: Pinus tabuliformis; assembly: GCA_031772625.1. Classification (NCBI taxonomy): domain Eukaryota; kingdom Viridiplantae; phylum Streptophyta; class Pinopsida; order Pinales; family Pinaceae; genus Pinus; species Pinus tabuliformis. The sequence continues at coordinate 999,977,840 of CM062808.1, read as the reverse complement.
ACGAGATTCTTGATGAAAATTTCACCTCTTTTGAATTCTTCTAGTCTGAAATCATCTTCTTATCACTTGAGGCACTTGAAAGATTTGTAGCCATGAGCTCAGGTGGAATTCATTCACCAATGTTTCTTGAAGATGCACCTTTAAGAGTCTTTGATCCAGAAAGATTCACAGAAATTTTCTTTGATGCCATTTTCCTGAAAAATAGAAACACATAAATCAGTAAATAACAAAAACATATTAACTTAAATTAACAACGAAAATATATAATAAATTTTTTATTTATATAATCAGAATCGCCCAGCCACCCCTGAAGGGCGGGCAAGCGGGTCGGTGGGCAGGCAAGAATTCGGGTGAGGGACAGCGGGGCAGGGTGGGCAGCCAGGCGGGTGAGGGCAGGCGGGGTCGGTGGGCGGGCCAGGTGGGTGTGGGCGAGAGGGGTGCGCGGGTGTGGACGGGCGGGCAGTTGGGCGGGGGGGGGGCGAGCGGGGTGGGTTGGCCCCCAACCTCCCCATTCCCACCCGCACCCAGCCCCCTTCCACCCCCAAGCGCCCACGCCAACCCTCTTCCCTCACAGCCACCCGCCTCTCCCCTACCCCTCTCACCCCCCCCACACACTCCCTCACCCCCTCACACAAACTCGCCTCTCCTCCACCCCTATTGCCCCCCCCCCACCTACCCGACTCCTCCCACCTACCCGACCCCTCCCACACCCCCTCACACCTTCCACCCCCTCACACACTAGGCACTCCGGTGCACCCTCGCCCTACCTTGCCCTCCCCTTCTCTACCCACCCACTCACCCGCACGCCATCCTCGCCCACGCCCGCCAACATCGGGCCCCTCACCCACATGCCCTCTGTCCACCCTTCCACCCGCCCATGCCCTCCCCCTCACCCGCACGACACCCCCCACATTCTAAAAGGGTATGCATTAACATTCTAATGTAGAAAAAGTAAATCCTGAATAAAACATTCCAAAATTAACTATGTATATATTATATGAAAGTAGTGAAAATAATAAAATTCTTACATTTTATTATTTTTTTAGTCAAAACTTTCATAGATCTATCTTGATTCTATATCTAATAAAACTGTAGAAGAATAAAAAATCATGTAAACTTTTTTTAAACTTTACGCTCAAAATGATATTTACATCTTGATATCTACTAAACCCAATAAATATAATATTTTCAAATTTAAAACAATTTATATTAATATTTCATTTAATATATGTCTGATTTTTTTAATAAGTACAAAAAATATATATGTAATGAATAAAAAAAATTGAAAATAAAAAAGTATTTGACCGAAAGTAATTATAATATACCACCAAAGATTTTAAATAAAAGATATGTCACCCAGTGAGACACGAAACAAAATGAACCGTGCACATTAAAAATCTTCGAAAACTTAACCATGAAAGAAGTCAATAAAATTATTTGTAAACAGAAGGTGTATAACAAAAGTTTCCATTAATTCAAAATGAGTAACAACCATCGTGAGTGACAACCCTCGACCCGCTTCCCCCTCGCTTCACCCTCCACCTCCTCCCCCTCACCCCTCCCCCTCACCGATGTTCTGTCCACCCCTCACCAACCCTCCCCCTCTCCCGCTCTCTCCTCCCCATCACCCTCACCCACACTCCCCCCTCCCCCTAACCCCCCCTCTCACCCACGCTCCCCCCTCCCCCTCCCCCTCCCCCTCCCTCAGCCCCCCTGCGCCCTCCCCCTCCCCTCCCCCTCCTCGCCCTCCCTCCCTCCCTGCCCATGCCCTACCCTCGGACGGCGCCACCCTGGCAGCCCGCCCCCGCGCCCGACCGATGGAATCAACCGGCTACCGGTCGGGCGAAGGGGCGGCCACCAAGGTGGTGTGGTCGAGGCCTGCATCGAGACCCACGCCACCCTGGCAGCCCACCCCCCTGCCCGATCAGCTACCGGGCGATTCCCAAAATCGCCCAGCCACCGGTTGGGCGGGGGGCGGGGCGCGCAGGGGTGGCACCAGCCGAGGGCAGGGAGGGAGGGTGGGGAGGGGGAGGGCATGAGGGGAGGGGGGGGGTGGGTGGGGTTGGTGAGGGGGAGGGGGAGCGTGTGTGAGGGAGTGGGCGCAAGGGGGGAGGGGGAGGCAGGGGGGAATCACCCAGCTGCCGATCGGGGTGCGGGCCATCAGGGTGGCGGGGTTGAGGGCAAGGAGGGGGAGGGCACGGAGGGCGTGGTTGAGGGGGAGGGAGGGGCAGGGGGAGCGTGTGTGAAGGGGAGGGCACAGGGGGGGAGGGGGAGGGCACAGGGGGAAGGGAAGGGGAGGGTGAGGGAGAGGGAGGAGGCTGGGGGGGGGGGGCGGGGGGCAAGGGGAGGGGGGCTAGGAGAGCGTGCGAAGGGTGGGTTAGGGGGAGGGCGCGTGGGTGGGAAGGGCAGGTGAGGGGAGAGCGTGAGGGTCAAGTGGTGGGGAGAGCGTGGGAGGGGAGAGTGCATGAGGGGGAGGGCGTGCGGGTGAGGGGGCGTGGGTGGGGGGATCGATGATGGGTGAGGTTGAGTGGGTGTGGGGGGGTAAGGGTGAAGGGGAGGGCAAGTGGGTGTGAGTGATGGGATAAGGGCAGCGTGGGCACGTGGAGGTGGAAGGGGGGGTGTGGGTGGGGATGGAAGGGTTGGCGAATCATGTGGGGATGTGGGGATGAGGGGTCTGGGGGGTTGGTGGTAGGGGATGAGGGTGGCATTGAGGGGGCGGAATGTAGAAGGGGGGTTAAGGGGGCAAGGGCGTGGGGTGAGGGTGTCGGGAGGTGAGGTGGGAGCTAGGGGGCGAGTCGGGCGGCGACGCCCACCCCGGTAGCTCAATCGCCTAATAGTCGTGGGTGGGCCACCATGGTGCCGCGGGGTGGGCGGTGAGGTCGGGCGAGCGGGCAGGGTGTGAGGGTGTGGGGGGGCAGTAGGGGGTGTGGGGACAACCCGCCAACTCGCCCACCTGTCGCGAGGGTTGGGTGATTCTGAGAATCGCCCAACCCCCGCGGCGGGCGGGCGAGTTAGCGAGCCGCCCCCACACCCCCTACTTGTAGAAATTTTGAATAATTTAACACATATTCAATGGAGATTATCCTGATCATGTACTAATGTGGAAAACATACACAATACATAAGCTCCTCTACGTTGATCAACAATATATCAGCATCAATAAGAATAAAACATCAAGAGCATTCACACATTAACACAGTATGTATCACGGGGAAAGCATCTCGCTAAAAACCCCAACTATCTGTATATTAATGATTGAGTCATGTAACATTACACAGCATAATACTTCTCACAAGTATCTCCACCTCTGTTACACACAATACAGCTCAGATCTGATCTCCAAATCTCTTCCACTGCTTGCATGCCTCCACTGCTCAATACCTGCTCAAGAACTGATGAGAATTGCTTCCCAAACTCGATTTTCACCTGCAAAATAGTCACTCACTCTTTGTGGACGTGAGCAAAGGCTAAAATGTGGGCCAAATACGTGAGCAAACTCATTGGCATACTCAATCCTTTGATTGTGCAAGATCTGGTGCACAACTATAGTCACAACTGATAGCAATCTGATTCTCTACCACCTGTCCCTGTTGAACTGAACATGCACTGACATGCAACTGAGTTAACTGATGTATTCTTTAGTTGTATTATGAGTTAATAATTAGTTTAACAACTCATCATTAGTCTATCTGCAGTTAGACTAACTACAACCAGTTTAACTAAGTTAAACTGAACACAACTCCATCAACTGTACCTCCAGTCCACTAAACTCAACTCACTTGAGTTCTAACTGAAGTCATGCATGCAAAAACTCAACTGACTCATAAGAAAAACGAATTTCCTTCTGACAGCTGCATGTGCCACTTCCGTAGCTCAAACTGAAGTGCTCCAAGAGAATAAGATTAAGTTTATAGTCCAAATATTATTGTGAGATAATAATATTTGACTTTTCTATTTTTGACAGCCAGTCTAAAAATAGACTTGATCACTCACACTGTGATCACTCACACTTTCATCAAAAATAGAAGTCCATCTATTTTTCCCAACTTGATCAATCATCCATAAACATAGACATGATCCATATGTCTAAAAATAGACATAGTCTAAAAATAGACTTGCGCCAAAAATAGCCTGCGGGCCCACTTAGTGAAGGCGACTCTTTTCACTAAGCTCCATCATCTTGTTGCAATCTCAACACTCCCTCTCGACAAGATATGGATTATCAGAAACCCCTATCCTGCCTCGCTGTTACTCGAATTTGCTCCTGGTGAGAGCCTTCGTCAGAATATCAGCATCCTGATCCTCCGTTGGAATGTACGAAAGTAACATGATCCTCCGCTGCACACAATCTCTGATATGATGGTACCTGATGTCAATATGTTTAGATCTATCATGAAATACAGGATTAGCCGAGAGTTTAATGCAACTCTGGTTATCATAGTAAATCACAGTAGGATCCAAATGAGAACCGAACAAACCAACCAGGATCTTCCTCATCCATATAGCCTCGCATGCAGCCAAACTTGCTGCCATATACTCGGCCTCCGCTGAACTGAGTGCCACGGATCTCTGCTTCCTGCTGTACCAAGAAATTGTTGTCGATCCGATACTGAAGACCCCTCCTGATGTGCTCTTTCTGTCTGTTGGGCTCCCTGCCCAATCTGCATCCGTGAAGCCACATAGCTTCACCTCATCCTCCTGTCTGTACCACAAACCATATCCCGATGTGCCTCTCAAGTAGCGCAATACATGCTTGCCCGCCTTCCAGAAGAGCTTGGTAGGCTTAACCATAGCTTGTGAAAGCTGGTTAACTGCATAGCATATATCAGGTCGTGTATTGACCAAATACATCAGCGACCCCACCAACTGTCGATAAACAGTGGCATCCACTTCTTCTCCCGAAGTGGCATCCTCCTTCCTCCAACCTCCAGGAAGAGGAGTATCAACAGGCTTGCAGCCATGCATGTTGAACTTCTCCATTATCTCCTGAGCATACTTGCCCTGAGAAACAAACAGTCCACCACTGCGCTGCCATATTTCCAATCCTAGGAAATAGTGAAGGAGGCCCAAATCCTTCATCTCAAACTCTGTAGCAAGATCCTTCTTGCATGACAGTATCAACAGCTCATCACCCGTTAGAATCAAATCATCAACATACAGTACAATGATAAGCAACTTACCCTCCACCACAATCTGGTATAGGTTCGGATCCGCCTCGCTCTTGGAGAATCCAAGTCCTGTGAAATAGTTGTCTATCCGTGTGTACCAAGCACGTGGTGCTTGCTTCAACCCATACAGCGCTCTCTTGAGCCTGCACACATGCGACTCGCTGCTGAAGACTTCAAAGCCTTCGGGTTGCTCAATGTACACCTCCTCCTCAATGACTCCGTTGAGGAACGCAGTCTTCACATCCATCTGATGAATGTGCCATCCCATCTGCGCTGAGAGAGCAAGAATCGTCCGTATGGAAGAATACCTTGCGACAGGTGCAAAGGTCTCCTCATAATCGATCCCGTCAATCTGTGAAAAGCCTCGGGCAACAAATCTTGCCTTGTACTTCTCCACACTCCCGTCAGCTGCCTGCTTAACTTTGTAGATCCATCTCGAACCCACCACTGATTTCCCTTCCGGTCTAGGAACAATCTCCCATGCACTGTTTCTGACAATAGAATCATACTCTTCCACCATGGCGTCTACCCATGCGGGATCCTCCACAGCTTCCTCGAAAGAGGATGGCTCAGTCACAACACACTTGCTCATAAGAGCCATGTATCCAGTGTACCGATCAGGTGACTGTCTCTGCCTGCGTTGGGCTGTAGGTGGTCCTACAACTTTCTCTGCATCTTGAGCCAGTCGCTCAGCTTCTGTCAAGCGCTTTCGCCCTCTGATGGTTGGCGCTGCATGAGTGGTCTCTTCCACTCCATGAACCTCGTCCTGTGGTTGATCCACGTCCTGAAGCTCATCCTTAGGAACTAATAGCTCCTCATCTGCATGCAAGTGTAGCTCCCTCTCAAGCGAACACTTCATGGCTTTCTCCTCCTGAAATTTTATATCCCGTCGCACAACAGTTTTACCACTATCTGGCAAATACACACGATAGTTGTGGGGCGTATCAGTGTACCCCACAAATATCCCAACCTCTGCAGTCAGCTCCAACTTCTTTCTGGCATCCTTCGTCACATGCATGTAAACGTTAGCACCAAAAATCCTCAAATGAGAAAGATCAGGCTTCTTACCAGAATAAGCCTCCTCGGGTGTACTCATGCCAAGTATCCTATGAGGACAACGGTTCTGCACATAAACTGTTGTATTGCATGCTTCCGCCCACAAGTGAAGGGGTAGGCCCTGATCATGCAACATTGCCCGTGCAGCACCCACAATCGTTCTGTTCTTCCGCTCAGCTACCTCGTTCTGCTGTGGGTTATGGGGAGCTATGAGCTCTCTACGAATCCCTTCTGCCTTGCAGAAATCCTTGAACTCGTCCGAGATGTATTCACCACCATTATCGCTCCTAAGAGCCTTCACCTTCTTCCCCGACTCCTTCTCGACCAGTGCTTTGAATTCACAGAACTTTGAATATGTCTCGCTCTTCTTCTGCATGAAGAAGATCCAGCACTTACGAGAGAAATCATCAACAAAAATCACATAATACCTGTGTTTTGCTGTCGAAGCAACTGAGAAAGGTCCACACACGTCTGTGTGAATTCTCTCAAGGATCGTCGTGGCGCGACTATCCTTCTCGTGAAAGGTGGCTTTCACAAACTTCCCCAAAGTACACCCCTTGCATTGATCTGACTGCGCAAGTGTGCCTTTAGGAAGCCCTGTAGTGATCTGCTGCAGTATCTTCAAGGCTCCATGGTGAAGGTGACCCAATCTCCTGTGCCACAACTCGCCATCATCCCGGCTCACCAATCCTTCTGCCTTGCCTGCCATTGCTGCGCATCCATCTACATGCAACTGATAAAGGTTCCTCACTCGAACCCCTATCTTCCGGGTCTCACCAGTTGTCTTGCTGCGCAGGAAGGCCTTTCCCTCGCTGAAAACAACATCATACCCCTTGTCTTCTAACATCGCCACTGAGATGAGATTCTTCTTCAATCCTGGAACATGCATGACTTCCTTCAATACAAAGGGTTTACCAGACTCCCTCTCAAAGGAAATGGTACCGATACCGGTCGCACTGTATCTACCATCATCGCCCATCTCGATGTGCACTCCAAGATCTTTGTCCTCCAGATCAGAGAACAAATCTCTATCTCCCGTCATGTGAAAAGATGCACCACTGTCCAGAAACCACACTGATCCCATCACACTTGAAACCAATCATGCGATCAATGAAAAATCAAGCTCAAACTGAGAAGCTAAAGCCTCTCCCCCTGCAGATCCAGCAGCTTGCTTGTTCTTCTTCTTCTGCGGACAATTTGTGGCATAGTGTCCGTGCTGGTGACAGTGAAAACACTTCACCTTGGACATATCCTGCTTCTTGCTTTCGCACCAGAATGAGAAGCTTTCTTGTTCTTCCCCTTCTTTGCTTTGGCAGCCAAAGCGCAATTCTCTTCATCAGATACCTTTGATGAAGATCCATTCTCACCTTTATTGTTACTGAGTTTATCCTTGAGCACCAGGTCGCTCTTGCTTTGGAATAACATTTGCAATCCGTTGAAAGACATTGCTGCGTTGTCACCAAGAAAACACTGCTGCAAATTCGAATTCCACCAGCAACCAACTCAACTGCTTCCGATCAACCCTCGCTTGATATCCTGTAAAAATCTCTTCTACAAATCAAGCTGCTCCGATACCATGTAGAAACTTTTTCTACAATTATCTAGCTCTGATACCATGTAGAAATTTTGAATAATTTAACACATATTCAATGGAGATTATCCTGATCATGTACTAATGCGGAAAACATACACAATACATAAGCTCCTCTACGTTGATCAACAATATATCAGCATCAATAAGAATAAAACATCAAGAGCATTCACACATTAACACAGTATGTATCACGGGGAAAGCATCTCGCTAAAAACCCCAACTATCTGTATATTAATGATTGAGTCATGTAACATTACACAGCATAATACTTCTCACAAGTATCTCCACCTCTGTTACACACAATACAGCTCAGATATGATCTCCAAATCTCTTCCACTGCTTGCATGCCTCCACTGCTCAATACCTGCTCAAGAACTGATGAGAATTGCTTCCCAAACTCGATTTTCACCTGCAAAATAGTCACTCACTCTTTGTGGACATGAGCAAAGGCTAAAATGCGGGCCAAATACGTGAGCAAACTCATTGGCATACTCAATCCTTTGATTGTGCAAGATCTGGTGCACAACTATAGTCACAACTGATAGCAATCTGATTCTCTACCACCTGTCCCTGTTGAACTGAACATGCACTGACATGCAACTGAGTTAACTGATGTATTCTTTAGTTGTATTATGAGTTAATAATTAGTTTAACAACTCATCATTAGTCTATCTGCAGTTAGACTAACTACAACCAGTTTAACTAAGTTAAACTGAACACAACTCCATCAACTGTACCTCCAGTCCACTAAACTCAACTCACTTGAGTTCTAACTGAAGTCATGCATGCAACAACTCAACTGACTCATAAGAAAAACGAATTTCCTTCTGACAGCTGCATGTGCCACTTCCGTAGCTCAAACTGAAGTGCTCCAAGAGAATAAGATTAAGTTTATAGTCCAAATATTATTGTGAGATAATAATATTTGACTTTTCTATTTTTGACAGCCAGTCTAAAAATAGACTTGATCACTCACACTGTGATCACTCACACTTTCATCAAAAATAGAAGTCCATCTATTTTTCCCAACTTGATCAATCATCCATAAACATAGACATGATCCATATGTCTAAAAATAGACATAGTCTAAAAATAGACTTGCGCCAAAAATAGCCTGCGGGCCCACTTAGTGAAGGCGACTCTTTTCACTAAGCTCCATCATCTTGTTGCAATCTCAACACTACTGCCCCCCCACACCCTCACACCCTACCCGCTCGCCCGACCTCACCGCCCACCCCACGACACCATGGCAGCCCACCCACAACTATTAGGCAATTGAGTTTGATTGGGTCCACCATGATCATGATGGACGTAATTGTTATTTTGGCTCAGAAAAATTATTAATTTAAAAAAAAAAAAATCTTTGTCATTAAACTAATTTAATATGAAAATTTTTAAGGAAAAAAATTTAACTTACCTTTCAATTGTGAGAATTCTTCGTTGAATATGTTGTTGATAGCAATGTAGCTGCTCCTCAAATTCACGAGTCTTTCAACGATTTTCAGAAAACCTGGCTGTGATGTGAATAATAGTGATAATGAAATTTTAATATATAAGTGAAATTACGGAGATGTTTTACCATACGGTTAATGTGGGATAATTTGTTTTAAAATATTATAAAGCGAATATTATAGAATTGTTTTACAACGAGTTGAATGTGGGATTAATTTGTTTTAGAATATATTATAAAAACTAAAAAAAAAAAAAATCAATTGTTTAGTAAATATTATATACTTTAACTATTAAAATAATTAATGTATAAGTTGTAGTTTACAATTTTAATTTTAATGATTTATTTCATAAAAAAATTTAGTTTACATTGTTCAATAAATTGTAGAATAAAATAATAAAGGTAAATAAAACTAACAAACTTTTTGGGGGGAAATATTTTCGTGAAAATTTTTGGAGGGAAACTTTCATTCTTTAAGCTATATAATATCTTTAGAAGACTCTCCATTTGTATCATTCAACATCTTTTTTTTGAAAGGGATGGATTGTTCTAATAGTGAAGTTTAGATTTATACACCATCAACATCTTCATCGCATAACAACTCTATTCATATTGATGAATATAGCAAGAATTCTTCCACTATGAATAGAAAGTTAATTCTTCCACTTAGTCCTGATTCTAAGGACTATGAGAGCAACATTGATGAAAGAGGGGATGGAGAATTTCAAATAAATAAAGAGTCACAGATTCCACTTAGTCCTACTTCTAAGGACTATGAAAGCAGCACTGATGAAGAGCATTATGATGAAGTTCAAAAGAATGGAGTGTCACGATGTCCACTTAGTCCTAATTCTGAGGACTATGAGAGCAGCAATTTTGAAGAGCATGATGGTGAAGTTCAAAAGAATGGAGTGTCACGGTGTCCACTTAGTCCTAATTCTGAGGACTATGAGAGCAGTAGTTTTGAAGAGCGTGATGGCGAATTTCAAAAGAATGGAGTGTCACGGTGTCCACTTAGTCCTAATTCTAAGGACTATGAGAGCAGCAGTGATGAAGAGCGTGATAACGAATTTCAAAAGAATGGAGTGTCAAAGTGTCCACTTAGTCCTAATTCTAAGGACTATGAGAGTAGTAGTGATGAAGAGCATGATGATGAATTTCAAAATTATGGAGTGTCACGGTGTCCAGTTAGTCCTAATTCTAAGGACTATGAGAGCAGCAGTGATGAAGAGTGGGATGATGAATTTCAAAAGATTGGAGTGTCACAGTGTCCACTTAGTCCTAATTCTAAGGACTATGAGAGCAACAGTTATGAAGAGCGTGATGATGAATTTCAAAAGAATGGAGTGTCACTGCATCCTCTTAGTCCTAATTCTAAGGACTATGAGAGCAGCAATAATGAAGGACAAGATGATGCACTTAGTCCTAATTCTAATGAGTATAAAGGTAGCAATGACAAAGGACAAGATGTAGCATCTTCAATAAGTAAACAGTCACATTTTCGAATAGTCCTAATTCTATGGACTATGAGAGTAGCACTGACAATGCACATGAGGAAGAATATCCATTAAACATCGAGTCAGATATTCCATTCAGTCTGAATTCTAAGGACTACGACAGTAGCACTGAAGAAGGGGAAGATGAAGAATATCCTCCAAGTCATTATTTGAAAAGCAAAGTTGATCATAGTGTGGATAACATTCCTCTTAATGATGATGAAAATCCTTATACAAATGATGATCCAATGATGGAGATGTTGCCAAGAAATATTGTATCGAGGAGTAGGAGCAGACCTTTTCGTATCAATGCAAATTGTTCTAGTTAACAAGGGGTAGAGCAGAATATTTGATGAGAAGAAGTTCTATCAGTGCTCTCATTTCAAGTGAATGTTGCCAAAAGGATTTCTTGAAACATATGGATTTCAAATTTGCATTAGAAATCAAGAAGAGGTATTTGTCCATGAATAAAAGCATGCAAAATTCATATTTAGTTGGGTGCATGCAATCTACATTGTCAAGTTATGATTATCATATTGGGACTTTATTTATCTGTAGAAAAGCTTTCAAAATGTTTCATTTGATTGGGAATTTTCGTCTCTCGAGAATTCAAAAAAAAATGGAAAAGGATCCCACATTTTATTCAGAAGTATGCCATAAAAGACAGTTTGGGCCATTACCAAATACTGCAATGTCATGGATGAAAGATTTCTTTTCAAAGCATGGAGAGTGTATGCCAAATAGAGAGACAATACATATTCCAGATAATTTTTCAAGACAAGAAATCTACAACTTATACAAAGAATATGCAGAAGGTGTTGAGGGACATGGCCGGTTTATTACATATCAATATTTTGTGAAAGTACGGAAGAAAGAATTCAATAATGTCTGTATTCCTAAGAAGAAAAGAATGGGGATTTGCAGTACATTTGCTTCTCTTAAATAAAAAAGGGAAAAATGTGAAGGATCAGAAAGAGGTAAGCATTCATAACTTTAACTTTTAAAATTGTATAGTCATCAACTATGAAAACATATTTCTTAATGAATTTCTTTTAATAATGTTATGTAGATTTAATTGTCAAAGAACTTCAGGATCATCGTGAACAACAAACAAACGAAAGGAAGAAGTTGTACAAGCAACGAAAGAAGTGTTATGATAATCCAAATAAATATTTGGGTTTGATAATTGATGGTATGGACTAGAAGAAAACACTTTTACCGCATTTTGTTCGCACACCCAAAAATTTACAGGAGGAAAATTTTATTCAGTTTCACTTGGTCGGTTGTATGGTCTTCAATGGGAAAATGTTGCCAAGGGTGCACTTCACAGCTCCAAATATTCATAATGATGCAAATCTGCCCATAACCATAATTCATGATGTGATTTCTCATTTGTCTGGTAATCTTCCTGAAGTTTTGTATCTACAATTGGACAACACTTGCCGTGAAAACAAAAATCAGGTTGTTTTTGGATATCTAAACATGCTTGTTGAATTGAGAATTTTTCAAAAGGTAAAGGTTGGTTTCCTTCTTGTTGGGCACACTCATGACCATATTGATCATATGTTCAGTCGTTTTTCAGTCATATTGAGGAGGAAGCAAGTTGGGAGCTTGCCATCACTAATTGAATGTCTTAAGAAATCATACATGCTAGAGGCTACTTTTGATGTGTTGGAAGAAACTATTGACATGCGAAGGTTTATTCTGGGATCGTATGGTGAGGGGAAATGCATTGAACAACTTAATGACATTAGCTTCCAACATCAATTTCGTATCAAAAAAATTGATGGGAAAACACTAATATGGGGCAAGAAGTATTCAACTACTACAGAATGGGCACCATCATCAGGCTTGCAATTTTTGAAGTTCATTCCAAATCATCCAATATTTGCATTAAAAATATTGTTATTACAATCACTTGGTGAAGTTCAGAATGCACGCAGACAAATAGAGATATAAATTATTCTGATTGCCTGGAAGAAATTAAAAAATGTATTAGATATACATATGAGTAATTTGACATTGTTGATTCAGTTTGGTGGGAGTCGTTTTTCAATAATCAAAGTGATATCATTTCAACAACAACAAATGAAGATATACCTTTGAAAAATCCATTTATTTGGCCACAAAATGTGTCGAATGAACATGAGGAAATAAGCATTATTGAACAACAACAATCTCAAGGTATTATTAATTCTTCACAGGCAGAGGAAAGAGAGATGTATATTGGTTCTAGAAGATCTCGTGCACAACGGGAAGCCATGGAAGACCTTTACAGGGGTTCAGTACAGGATATTAAGGAGGGTTGCATGATTGCAGTGCTAGCAGATGGAGATCCCAATGGCTATCCATTCTGGGTTGCTAAAGTTATAAAGGTATTTACAGAAAATGAGGATGTTACAAGTGTTGAAGTACATTGGTATTCCACAAATACACACCCATTCAATGATGTGTATAAGCCAGAGATGGTAGTTGACAAAAAAAAATGGCGGAAAGAGAAAAAGAAAGGGTACAAATATAAATCGTCGCCGCACAGACATATTAAAATTGGAGGATGTTGACATACTTGTTTATGACTTCAATTTAACAAAGAGAGGAACTCTTCGCTTCAAGACAATAGAGATTCTGAAAAGGTTGTTACCAGAAGGAACAATGTTGAGATGGGAGTCTACTAAAACCAGTCGTAGATCTAGAAGAATTTTGAAACCTGAAGTGTTGGGCATGCATGTGGACTCAGATGGGGCACTAGTTGATGAAAGAGAAGAATATGGAACATCTTCATCAGCATCCAGTCACTCATCTGAAAATGTGAATTCTGATGGTGTGCAAGAAAATATGAGTGATTTTGAATAATTGTTTAAGACAGTTTATATAACTGATGTATGCATCGTATCTTGAAATAAAATTAATGATTTCCATATGGTGTTAAATGAGAAGTTATGAGGCATTTTTATGTTGTTGGATTATATGTCTTAACTATGATATTTTTTATTGTTTAGAATATCTACAATGCAATATTAAATTAGAGATATAATGTATGTTTTATTCAATATACAAATAATGACTTTTGAATTCATTTAGTGATGTAATTCATTCATAATGTCATGGTTTTTTAATTTTATAGTTGAAAAAAATTCAATTTCTTTTGTATCTAGCATGTTATGGTTGAAAACATGTTGAATTTATACTTAGGAAAGAAAAATGATATTCTACCAAAAACATTAATGTGTTTTTTTCCTCATAAACAACTTTGTTTGGCACATAAAAATTTGGTTTTACTAGCATTTTTTAAAAAGTTTGAAAATTGACCCTAAAAAAAAAATCATTGTTCCAGTATCATCACTTTCGTTTTGAAGCTATATTTTGCATGAAAATTTCGTAGTAAATTTCATAGTCACTGCCATTTTTAAAACATGTTCAAAATTGACCCCTAAAAAATAAAATCATCGTTCCAGTATACACACTTTTCATTTTTAGCATTGTTTTTTATGTTTTTTATGTTTTTTTAGGGTTTTTTTTCCAGAGTTCCCATTTTGAGTTTATAGTTCCCATTTCAAAGTTTACATAGTTTCTCATGATTATCATCACCATTGTGATCATCATCATCATCATCATCATCATCATCATATCATCATATTCTATATCAGCATTGACCTCATTGTCATCTGTATCTGTGTCATCATGAGCATCATTTTCCATCTCAAAATAAAATCCAACATGATCTGGATTTATGTGATGAGGATCATTCAGGTCTTTTGGAAGATCCATGTTCTACCAAAAAAAAGTTACAATGAAAACTTATTATTTATTTCATGCAATAATTAATTTCTCTGTTATATATCTAATATTACAACATATGAAATGAAACAATAATCATATTACATCATATCAAATCACACATACGATATTAAAACTTAAAATAAGTTACAATTAAGATGTTGTAACAACAAACCATTTCATCTTACTTTTCAAATATTGAAAGTGGGCAGCCAAATGTGTGTTTCTACCACCAAACAATACACCAAAACTTGGGGGATCAAGAAAACAAATTGAGAAGTACAAACATAGGTAACAAAAGATTGAGAAAAAGATGTTGTAACACTAGATGTTGTAACAATAGATGTTATAACAGATGTTGTAACAATGGATGTTGCAACAGTAAATGTTGTAACAATAGATGCCATAATATATGTTGTAGCAGCAGAAGTTGTAGCAACAAGCTATTTCATATTTCTTGTCAAAGCTTGAAAGTTGGCAGCCAAAGAGCAGGGAAAATTTTAACGATGGAAATTTATCTTAAAGCTTAGAAACATTGGCAGATCTCACTAGTCTGTGATATGAAATCTGTAAAATGTTTGGCAATATTTTTGTAAAGATATTTAAATTTCTAATAATTTGATATAGTTTATATATAAAAATTTGGCGATTTTTAAGGTAAAATAGTTTTATACCATAAAATTTGGGCGAAAATTATCTTAAAAAAATGGAAATTAACAAATCTTTTTTTTTTTTAAAGCATGGAAAATTAGCCCACTTGCGAATATTAGCCCCTAAAATTTCCCTTGCCAAAGAGGTGTTTCTGCCACCCAACACTACACCAGCACTCTGGGGATCAAGAAAACAAGTTGAGAAGCACAAACATAGGTAACAACAGATTGAGAAGCAGACGTTAAATATGATGAAAATGTGGTAGAAACTGATGTTGTAACACCCATTACTATTGAAAATGATGAAACTGTTGTAAAGGGTGATGCTATAACAACAAATACTATTGAAACTAATGAAACAATGACCATTACAAAGGATGTTATAACAACATATGTTGTAACAATTGAGGGGATAGAAAGACATTTAATTTTTCTTGTGAAAGCTTGAAAGTGGTTATCCAAAGAGGTGTTTCTTCCACCCAACACTACACCAGCACTTGGGGGATCAAGAAAACAAATTGAGAAGAAAAAATGTTGGTAACAACAGATTGAGAAGCATATGTTATAACAGTGGATGTGTATCACCCAACCCCTCATTCCATCAGAGGAACAGGGTAAAACATATTTATTTATTTTTTCCCTTCTACTTGACCTCTCAACTCGTCATAAGGGCCTCACAACTAGAGTTGTTACTCTACATGCTTATATATATATATATATATATATATCAATCCTTATTGAATGCAACGACCTTTGCTCATTCCATCAGCCCGTCGTCGATCTGTTAAGAGGGTCCACCTCTGACTAATCGCATAACTTCTAGGCTGGCATTTTAGCCATCTCATCCCAACTGACATCATCCTGATCAATCCCATAGCTACGCCACACAATCCTCTCAGGTAATATTATGGGTTTGTACCTCTAGGCCACATTGTCACTTCATCATACAATTGTGTTAAAGGAAAAATTAGGTTGCACCAATGAAGAATCTCCATGGCTAAGGTTTAGAGCGGTGCAAGGTTTTGTCGAATTTTTGTTATACATTTAAGGCTTTCCCTCCTACACCACATCGAGCTTGCCTTCAATCTATACCATGGTTCGACTACGGGATATTGACCTTGAATTAATTAATGCATCAAACAAGTGTAGGTTTTAACCCCGTACAGAAATTACTTGCATACGAATTCTAAAACACATAAAATAGAAAATGTGAGAGCATAACACATAAAACACATATACACAGAGATTTCCCCTGGATCCCAAAACTGGGACTACCATCTTGATTTTTCATTATGTTCCTTTCAACGTTACAATACATATTTATACATGTCGAAGCATCCAAAACCATGGACTGAAAACCATCGTGTCCAAAACCATGTGCAAAAGTCATGCACAAAACCATAGGTAGGTCCACCTAACCTAACATAGGGTCCAAAACCAAAATTTTCTGGGGCGCTGCCCCAGAACCCATAGAGTGGGGTTACCCGCACCCCTCAAACCCCCTGTGACTGCCCCCCCGTACACAATAGGCGCTATGAAGAGGGGGCTCCGCCACCCTCCTAACCCCCTGATTAACTACTTGGGCTAGTCATGGAAAGAATATAACATAACCCATGATTCTCCCACTTGTTGTTTTCTTTCCACAGGGGGCCACAAGAGAGCTTAGTCATTTATCCACCCCTACAACGCCCATTGTTTCTCTACACCAAGAGAGCTTCTCAGAGCTCATAGATTTTGTCAATGCATTTGTAGTATTCTTCAAAGTGTCCACCTTTACCAGCAACACCTTTTTGTCTTCTATCATATCCCTCACAAAGTGATACTGAACATCAATGTGCTTTGTCTTTGAATCGTAAGAAGGGTTCTTTGCCAAGAAAATTACACTTTGGTTGTCACAATCTATCATTATTGCTCCCTGTACTAACCCCATACTTGAACATAATCTCTGCAATCAAATTGCTTCCTTGCTTGCATGAGTGGCTGTCATGTATTCTATCTCTGTAGTTGATAGTGCCACTATAGATTATTTCTTACATATCCAACTAACTGCACCTCCAAATAGGTTAAACACATACCCACGTGTAGATCTTCTCTGATCCAGATCTTCAACCTAGTTTGCATCAACAAAGTCACAAATATCCAACACTCTGTCCAATCCTGGTCTTCCTTGGTAGCACAAACCATAATCGCTAGTGCCATGCAAATACCTAAAAACCCGCTTCACTGTTGTCCAATGCTCCTTTCCTGGTTTTGACATAAACTTTCTCAATACTCCCACTACATGTGCAATATCTGGTCTAATATAGACCATTGCATACATCAGGCTACCGATTGCACTTGCATATGGAACATGGGACATGTCCTCTTCCTCTTCTTGTGTCTTGGGACATTGTTCAGCAAATAACTTTACACCTACAGGAATAGGAACCTTCATCAGTTTATTATCCTACGTATTAAATCTCTGCAATATTGTCTCGACATACTTCCTCAGGTTTAACCAGAGCTTCATCTTTGCCCGATCTCTTTTAATTTCCATGACCAAAATATAGTTTGCAGCACCAAGATCTTTCATGTCAAATTTGGAGGACAATTGGGTCTTCAAATCTTGGATAATTTCTTTGTCATTTCCAACCATCAACATATCATCCACATATAAGACCAAATAAATAACACGGTCACCAATTAATTTAAAATACACATAGTGATCTGCTTTGCTTCATGTATATTTCCTCTTCCAGATCCCCGTGAAGAAATAATGTCTTCACATCCATTTGTTCTACCTCAAAATCAAAAGCAGCTGCAACAGATAAAAGTAATCTAATAGAAGTTACCTTGGAAACAGGAGAAAAAATATCACCAAAATCAATTCCCGACACCTAGGAATAACCTTTTGCTACCAACCGAGCTTTGTATTTCTCCACCTTTCCTTTTTCATTTGTCTTCTTCTTGAACACCCATTTGTTGCCAATGGGTTTCCTTCCAGCCGACAACTCCACCAGATCCCAAGCCTCAATGTTGTGCAAAGATGCCATTTTATGAACCATGGCCTCTTTCCAGAGTTTTCCATCCTCTGAATCTACTGCTTCCTTCATATTTTTGGGATTATCATCAGTAATAGATAAAGCAAAATTTAAACAGAAAGTAGATGGAATATACCTTTTTGGTTGCCTTCTTTCTCGAACTGATCTTCTCAAACCCAAAGTTTGTGGCTCTTCATCTTCTGATTCCTCCTTTGTTGTAAAGTTTTATTTTTCCTCCTTTAGCTCAAACTCTATCTTCTCAGGTTCCTTTGGTTGGACTTCATGTTTAATAACATATTTCACCTCTCTGAACACCACATCTCAGTTGTACACAACCTTCCTTGTTACTGGGTTCCAAAGCTTATAACCCTTTAAACCATCCTTATGCCCAATAAAGATGCACTTTTCAGATTTACTATCCAACTTGGTTTGTTTCTCCTTTGGAACATGTACATATGCATCACATCCAAATACCCTCAGATGTGAAAGAGAGGGTTTCTTACCAGTCCATACCTCTTGTGGAGTTTTATTCTCCAAAGCTGATGAAGGTGATCTGTTGACTAGGTAACATGTTGTCTCCAATGCCTCTGCCCAAAATTCCTATAATATCCTGGCACCACTGAGCATGCTTCTTGCCCTTTCCATCAATGTCTTGTTCATTATTTCTGCAACTCCATTTTGCTAAGGTGTATATGGAGTAGTCTTATGTTGTGCTATACCACACTTCTTACAGAATTCTTCAAATTCCTTACTACAAAACTCTCCACCGTTATTTGTCCTCAACACCTTTATCTTCTTCCATGTCTGGTTTTCCACCAGAGCCTTAAATTCTTTAAACCTGTCAAAGACTTTAGATTTATTCTTAAAGAAATATATCCATGTATTCCTTGAGAAGTCATCTATAAATTATACATAGTACACAGACTTACCCAGTGATGGAACCTTCACAGGTCCAAACACATCACTATGCACAAGCTCTAATATCTATTTCACCCTCTTACCACCAGAGGGGAAACTCACCCAATTCTGCTTCCCATATACACAATTTTCACAGAAATAAAAATACAGAGAGCTATTACTCATACCTTCTACCATACCTTTACCATGAAGTATTTGAAGGCCCTTCTATCCAATATGCCAAGCCTTTGATGCCACAACATGGTATTCTCCCCAGAGACCACTAGATTTTCTGATCCACTTTCAGGAACCACAGAACTGTTGCACCCATCAACAATCGTGCTACCTTGCAGCTTGTACACAGTTCCAGTCTGAACTCCCTGCATAAATACCAGTGCTCCCCGAACCATCTTGCAAGTATCCTTCTCGAACACTATTTTTACACTTGCATCATCCAACTTGCTTACAAAAATCATATTTCTTGGCAATGCAAGAATATGTATAACACCCGGAAGTGTTCTAACCCTTCCACCTTGCAACTTCAACTTTACTTTTCTATGACCAATGATTCTATCCTTCCTATCATCCCCTAAGAAGACATCACCACCATCATATTTCTCATACTCGCAGAACCACTCTTTATGGGGAATGAAGTGAGAGGATGCACCTGAGTCAATCAACCATGCCTCATGATCTATATGTGTACTTGAAGAAGCCAAGTACACATCCCCACCTTCATCTGAGGTGGTTTTTGCTTCTGCAGAATGAGCATCATCAAATCCCTTTCCTTTATCAGGAGCTTTAGATTTACAGTCCCTTTTGTAGCACCCTTCCTTTCCACATTTCCATCACACCACCTTTACAAGTTTTCCTGGAGATTTAGATCTCCCTCTAGATTTAGATCTCCCACTCGATGACTTATTTTTTTTTCCGTTCTGGGACCGTCCTCATACAGACAAGGCATCACCATTCTGGCTCTCCATATTTTTCCGTCTCATCTCCTCCATCAGCAAGGAGGAGACTATTTCATCAAACTGCAAGGCAATTGCATTGCTACCTATTGCAATAACCAGACTATCCCATGAATCTCATAGAGAACACAACAAACTAATGCACTTATCTTCATCTGAAATTTTAATATCAACAGATGCTTATTGACTTACCACAATATTAAATGCATTTAGATGCTCTGTCACTGAGTCTCCATCTTTCATCATGAGGTTATACATCTTTTTCCGCAGGAACAGTTTATTCACCAAAGACTTAGATTGGTACAAAGTCCCTAACTTTTCCCACAAAGCCTTCTCTGTAGCTTCCCCTGATACATTCAGCAATACTGAATCTGAGACACATAATCGTATTGTGATCTTTGCCTTCCGATCCAACTTCTTCCATTCTTCATTGGACACTCCCGTTGGTTTAGTACCCAGATCTACCGTGATCCATTGATCTTTATCCACCAACAAATCCTCCATCTTGAGTTTCCACAACTCAAAACTCTGACCATTAAATTTCTCAATCTCTATCTTTCCACTGCTCACCATCTTCTTTCACCACCAAAATCGATCTCGCAGATCTCCCAATGAACAGGGTCTACCACAGGCCCGAGTGAAACCCCTCAGCAACAAAGGCATCCCCTTGAATCCAAAACTGCTCTGATACCAAATGTAGGTTTTAACCCTGTACAGAAATTACATGCATACTAATTCTAAAACACATAAAAAACATATACACAGAGATTTTCCCTTGGATCCAAAAACCGGGACTACTAGCTTGATTTTTCATTATGTTCCTTTCAATGTTACAATACATATTTACACATGCTAAAGCATCCAAAACCATGGACCGAAAACCATCACGTCCAAAACCATGTGCGAAAATCATGCACAAAACCATAGGTAGGTTTTCTTAACCTAACATAGGGTCCAAAACCAAAATTTTCCGGTGCACTTCCTCGAACCCCATAGAGTGGGGTTACTTGCACCCCTCAAACCCCCTGTGACTCCCCCCACTACGCAATTAGCGCTATGAAGGGGGGGCTCTGCCCCCCTCCTAACCCCTGGTTACTACGTGGGCTAGTCGTGGAAATAATATAACATAACCCAAAAAAGAGGATCTTTACAACCATCGTAAGATCAAATCTCGACCTGACCATAATTTCCCTGAGATATCTATTTCAACCATGGCTCTGTCTCATATGTCAAGCAGACCTCCAGATCAATGTCAGTACTCGATGCCAACATTGATGGCTTATTAAGGTGATCTATGGTGCTAGATCTCCTGAGCTTGAGCTAATCAAACTCCAAGGTGTTCTTGGCCCTTCTTCATTCCCCCTTCTTAGACAGGTAATTATAGTCATGCTTTCATAAGTGTTCCTGCAGCCCTAACCTACCACTGGCTGCATGTGAACTTCTAAAAGGTCTCCACCTCACTTGCCACATGCCAAAGGTTTCAGGATTCAAAGCATGACTGTAAGGAACTTCATGGCGATATTCAGATACTTTCAAGGTTGAGCTAGCTACAAATTGATGCAAGCAGAAGATATCTAGGTTGCTTATAATGTAAGGCTGGTGAAGCCTGCCTGCATGGGTTTCAACTATTCCTACACTTAAAGGGAGGTGAACGAAAATCCATGTATATGTACATACCCTACCAAGCGGGTGATCTCCTATGTACCTATTTTATGTTAATAAAAAGGGTCTTTGTGCCTAATGTTCCAAGTTTTTATTCCAGATCCTTATCGATCCTTCCACTCCCTGTGCCATTTCATGACATATTTTTATTACTTACATATGCACTGTTAATTAGAATGAATGAACATTTACTCCAAGACAGGATTCTGATTTAGGAACATGACTCAAGTTAGTACAACATTACACATTCTATTGTAGAGTATACGTTATGAATTGTGGTAATGAATATTTAACACAACACTTCATTCCATTGCAGATGCATACACTAGTTCAACTTGTTTATCAACACTGTTCATTTTGAAGGTGTGGCATATGTGTTTATGTATGCATTTATTTATCATAACTATAAAGTTATCTCTTCCTAGAGAGGAATCCACATGCTCGTCACATTAACAACATTGTTATAGTTAAAAAATAATCCAAACCATCTCAACCAGAAATGCATCAAAAGTTCATTAATATTTAAGAAACAAAAAAAATACTTATATTTAAAGTTGCATGGCAACTGAGTCTAGGACAAGGACTCTCCACCCAACCATAGATAGCTGCAACCACACTTACAACTGTCACCCCCCAAGTTAGATTCCAGATTCTGAAGGGGGTTCTTGCTTAAGGCAGTAGAATACGAGTTGCCAACAAAAGCAGGGAATCTAGAGGGCCTCTTCCTCAATCCCACCAGCTGAAACTCCCATATTCTCATCATAGGGATTCCGAAGGTTCTTGCCTCACCCCAAGTGCATACACATTGCTTCACCCCCTTCTATGGAGTCCAGGATCCACTGTAATAGTAATGCACTAACCAAGGTCTTTAATCAAGTCTTCTTTTGATGCTACTACAGGATTAACCTCTTCCCAAGTTTTCTAGGGCTCCAAAGCCTGCTATCTCAACCCACAGCCTCCACGGGACCCAAACTGTTACATGGATCCATAGATTACATCCCAACCCCACAACGTCCAGGGACCCAAGATGTTACAGGGATCCAAAGATTGTATCATCCCACAACCCTTAGGGACCCAAGCTATTACAGGGCTCCAAGGATCATATCTCAACCCAAAGCCTCTAGGGAACCACAAACTGTTACAGGGATCCAAAGATCCTATCTTAATCCACAACCTATAGGGAACCCCAAACTGTTATAGCGGTCTAGAGACTAGCAACTCAACCCACAACCTCCAGGGAAAATGAGTGCTAGTCCCATTCTCTTCTCTCATGTTCTGCGCAACCTGTTGATCGAATCATATTTCTCTGTTTTTTTGTTAAGCGAATTGTGTATCCTCTCTTCTTCAACATGCATTAGAATACCATGCCTTGCCTTCTTCTCCCATATCGCCTTTACTACTTCATCCTTGATTTCTTTCACTAAAATATTCCCCTCTTGGTTTCTTGTCCCTTTTCCTTGCGAAGGTTCCCAAGTGCATGGCCATGTGTACCTTCCTTGTAGTTAATTCAATTTTAAGAACCATTTCATTATTTCATGCATCATCAAACTTTCAATGGTTGTCCCAAACATTTAACATTTTCTCCATAAGAAAACATCAACCTCCCATGAAAGCAATGCTCCTCCCCAGCTCTGGAATGTGTACCTTTGGCTCAATCCCTTTTTCTTAATTTCACATATTTGTAAAAAATATTTACAATGCATTTATGATAGAACCATGGGTGGGGGTGTCACATATGTTTTTATAGTAGATCCTGTAACAACAAATTCCATAACAACTGTCAATGTTAAACCTGTTGAAAATGTTGTAACAATTGATGTTGTAACACCCATTATTGTTGAAAATGTTGAAACTACTGTAAAATTTTATGTTATAATAACTGCTATTATTGAAATTATTGAAATAGTGACCATTATAGTAGATGTTGTAACAACAAATTTTGTAACAATAGATTCCATAACAACTGTTAATTTTAAATCTGCTGAAAATGTTGTAACAATTGATGTTGTAACACCCATTCAGATCCCTTCAACCTGGTAGTATCACCACTTTTCAACAATTTGAAGAAGTCTTTCTTAAAAGATGGTGTTGTAGCTATTTTATCATTGTCTTTAAAAAAAAAGATATTCAAATACACACACACACACACACAAAAAGGAAAGGGAGATATAGGGACTCTTTCAGCCAAGATTTTGTAAAATATATATACATACACACACATACACACACACAAAAAAGGAAAGGGAGATATAGGGACTCTTTCAGCCAAGATTTTGTAAAATTTTGTGTTATATATACACTACATTTCGACACTCAAGTGAAGAAATGGTCAATGTTTCCTTTTAATGTTGAATAACTAGATGTAATTATTGAATTTAGGCTTCTATGATCCATATCAAGTTTATTGAGAAGAGTTTTTGGTGAAAATCACATCAAAATTCATTTGTCAACGCGTTTCAAACCAACAAGTGTGGTTCATCGCTAGGACAAGATGAAGAAACAAATCATGGCTACAAGTTAAATACAGAGAAAAAATCATTCAACGGCTAGAAAAAACTGTGACTATTGACCAAGGAAATGGATACAATGGACTGGGTAACAACTATATTTGACTTGACCAAGTCCAAGTCAAATATAGTTGTTTCCCAGTCCATTGTAGCCATTTCCTTGGTCAATAGTAGCTATTTTTTTCTAGCCGTTGAATGATATGTTATCTCTATTTAACTTGTAGCCATGATCTGGTTCTTCATCTTGTCCTGACGATGAACCACACTTGTTGGTTCAAAACACATTGACAAATGAATTTTGATGTGATTTTCACTGAAAACTCTTCTCAATTAACTAGATGTAGTAAACGTGTTGAAGATGAAATGGTTATGGGGAATGAGACTAGAGTTAACTTTAGGTGGAGCAAAAGGATCAACAAGAATGGAACAAGTGCAATTGCAACTGGTAGTGTTGACTCTCTAGTTGCAAGAAGTGGTGAAAGGGAGCTTCGCTTTGTCTAATAACTAGGAAATGGAGGGATCGTTCCACCCTAGGCTTAGGCTTAGAGGTAAAAACGAGTCAACAACCTGAGGGATGAGGAAATAACTTGATTTAGTCTAAGAATGAAGGTAAGAAAGGTGACTTAGAGGTGACCTAGGGTTGTTCTAAAGGGATGCTACATGTCTACACTAAAATTGTAAGCTAATTGTTCATTGCGACTTCTACAGGGTAAACACTTTCCATATAGATGATTTTTTCAAATTATTTGTGCTTGCCTAACAGTTTGAGAACATATTTAAGGTAGAGTTTACCAGGGATGGTAATTAGGGGTCAAAGTCAAAATCAAGATAATCCATGGCATCTATGAATTGGCATTGGTTACTTCACAAATTGGGCATGATGAACCTCTATTCACTGGTGAACCTATTGATTTTAGATGTTGCAACAATTTTAAAGTAAAAAATAAAACTTCCTTATGAAATATGCTCTTATTCATGAATTATAATGTTGGAATCCATTTGGAATTAGGCTTGAAACCTAGTGCAAACATAGTCGACTATGCCCTTTGTTGATCAAGAGCATTGACCACAATAAATTTTTCTTTTGGTAAATTGTATACAAGTTGAAGGTTGAGCATAAGTTACATGAATTACAATAATTCATCATGGGTAGGATCCTTTAACTCGCTTGGAATAACAAAGGATCCTTAAACTCGACTTGAAAAAGTTTTGGTTTTGTAAATGAATTGCATTGACAAATGATTAATGAATTGCATTGGAAACAATCATTGAGTTTTAGAGACATCATTGTTCTCTTTTATATTTATTTTCACAAAAATCCATGTTGATGAGATAAACAGGCCATAAACCTAATGTTTATAGATCATATGTTATCAAAGCAGCGGAATTTTTAGCTTTGAAGGAGATGTAGCATCTTAAGGAGAAAACTGAGGGGGTAGAAATCCATTTCAAGCTACTTGTCAAAGCTTGAAAATGGGTAACCAAACATGTGTTTTCCCACCTGACACTACATGAACACATGGGGGATCAAGAAAACAAATTGAGAAGCACAAACATAGGTAACAACAGATTGAGAAGCACAAACATAGATAACAACTTCTACTATTGAAAATACTAAAAAATGGCCATTACAACAAATCATGTAATAACAGATGTTGTAACAACAAATGTTGTAACAATAAATGCAGTAACAATTGAGGGGGTAGAAAACCATTTCATCTTTCTTGTCAAATATTGAAAGAGGGTAGCCAAATAGGTGTTTCTGCCACCCAAGACTACTCCAGCACTTGGGGTGTTGTAACATTTTCTTTTTACATTGAAAATTTCAAATTTTTTATTCAAATTTTAAAAAAAATTGAGTAAAATTTCAATTTATTTTTATTTTTATTGCACTTTGTAATAGTTTGCACATAAATATATAATGCCACAATATATTATTTTGTTTTATTTTAATAAATAAAATGGAAAATCACTACACACTAACTATCGTGCATTTTCTATTGACGACGATTAACACTTTGGTGATCAACAACTGTTGTTCTATTGCATGGCCCCCTTGCTTGGTAGACATTTAATGACGGGGGGTGCAAATTTTTTTTCCTAAAACAATTTTTGTAACATGGGAGTGACATATGAATTGTGCACCCCCTCTCCCCACACCCCTGCCCCCCCCATTATCACTTACCACTTACCCCCTGTGCAGAAAACCATTCTCAATTTTTGGTAATAAATATCACCTACCACCATTTCATTAACCATTTGCTACTTAATTTCGAATACCGTTTTCCATTTAATTCTGAATATGCCCCTTATCGAAATGTGTATTCCATTGCATTCCCACTCTGGTTCATAATTTAATCGTTCCCGCCTTTGTTTGCCCCCTCCCACCTTTCCTTCATTCACCAGACACATGATCAAAGTGAAATTTTACATAAATCCCTCAAGGGCAACTCATAAATAGAATGTGCGGTACGTTTTACAGGTAATTTTTCTCCTTGCTACATGTTGATAGTTCAAAATGAGTTCAAATAAAGGAAAAGAGTCTCAGGTTCAGTTTGAAACCCTCCCAAAAATTAATGAATTTCCCTTATTTGATAGGGAAAGAAAAATAGAAGATACGAACTCAAAGTTTGATCTATATGAATTGCGAAATTGGGCTTCCCAAAAGTTTCAAGCTAATAGTGATGAGTTTTCTTTGTGGGAGTCCTTTTTACCCCATTCTAGATTTCCTCAAACTCATCCTTTTTTGGAATTTTTAGTATGGTGTGCAGACATGTACTTGCTTAGTGAGAAAACCATAATTGCTCAAAATAGTGAAATGTTGTTTTTGTAACTTCTGAGTCTATTTAAAAGCCTTTTGCATATTTTTTCCCAACTCTTTGCACCCATTCTCTAGTGAAATTCTCTTGGAAATATGTCATAAGTTAAATTTTCAAAAAAGAGCGGCTATTTTTAAATTATTCATGCCTGAAGGGATTTGTGTTCCCAGTCACAGTCTACCTTACCCTTCATCAATGTTTCTAGAATTTTCAAGATAAATTATATCATTTTTATGTTGTATTTTAGGGTATCAGAGTGATGAGAAAGTGGATGAATTTTTTCTATCTTTTTTGTCAACTTTTTGTCTAGATAAGAAACCACAAATCTTATCCAATTTCAACTAGTTTTTAGTTAAGGTCATTCATGACCAATTTCTTAAATTTTGAGTTGAAAAAGTTTTAAATATCCATTAGTTATAGTGTACTTGTTTTTGTATTATCAGTCATACATATTCCCAATACAATTTCAAAAGCAGGATCTTCAAAGGAATCAATTGTTTGTGATTCATTGGATGTCCTTGTTCTGAAGGAATTTTGAGGATTTTTCCTTCACTGATTTTGTGAAAAAAATTATTCACATATGCTATAGTCTTTTGATTAGTGATAGTCCTAGAATTTCACCTGAAATCAAAAGGATTATTCAACATACTGAACAAATAAGGCTTGGTGATTGGTATTTCTACCAACATTTTACAGAAATTAGATTGTATGCATGTGAACCTCCACCCCACTAGTTCCCAGTTTTTTTGCCTATGCGTATTTTCGCATTTGAATTCATGAGACAAAGCCTCAATGTAGATCAAGTGCATCTTGACCTAGAAGGAAACAAACCTTTTTCAAATTTAAGGCATAGGTAGGGCCATTTATAGTGAATCAAAGGCCAAACAAAGAGGTGGAATAATTATTGGCACAAATGAAGCTTAAATTGGGGGTTACTTGGCCATATGACCCCATTGGGAGAATTTTAGCCATCATAGTTCAACCAAAATCCACACCTTATTTTCATGTGTCCAAGCCTGAGATAGAGAAGTTTGTTAATAAGGACACTTGCAAGGAAAACACTTTGCAAGAAGTAACAAAAGAACAAATTGTGGAGCAGTCAATAGGAAAGAAATTTTGGTTACACCTCCAATGAAAGAAAAAAAACTTAAGAGGACAAATCAAAGCTTATCAGAATCATAAAGGGAACAGTTTAGAGTATACAAGAGAAAGAAGACAAACAATATGGAGGGAGTGGTATCATAAACTGTCTCATTCGACATTTATTCACCAACTACTATTGTTTCATGTGAGCTTGTTTTTAGAATGCAAGAATTGGATCCAGTGACTGAGCAATCTTCTCCTTCTTCTTCTTTCAACTAAAACATCTTTTCTGAGTTTTTGGAAATGAAGAAAAATAATGAGGCTTTGAAGGCAATAACTTATACCGAGTTTTGGAAGAAAAGTTCTTCTAGTAAAATCAAGTTGCTTTTAGTTCTTGATACTGAAAAAGGTGAATTTAAGTTAGCAGTTCTTGAACCTAAAGTTTCTTCTCCAAGAGTTGTTGGAGATTATAATGTAGGTTTTAACCCTGTACAGAAATTACTTGCATACGAATTCTAAAACATAGAAAATAAACAATGTGAGAGCATAACACATAAAACACATATACACAGAGATTTTCCCCTGGATCCCAAAATCGGGATTACCAGCTTGATTTTTCATTATGTTCCTTTCAATGCTACAATACATATTTATACATGCCGAAGCATCTAATACCATGGACTGAAAACCATCACGTCCAATACCATGGACCAAAAACCATCGCGTCCAAAAAACATGTGCGAAAATCATGCACAAAACCATAGGTGGGTCCGCCCAACCTAACATAGGTTCCAAAACCAAAATTTTCCGGGGCACTGCCCAAAACCCCATAAAGTGGGGTTACGGGTGCCCCTCAAACCCCTATGACCTCCCCCCCTCTAACCCCCGGTTAACTACGTGGGTTAGTCGTGGAAAGAATATAACACAACCCAACATTCTCCCACTTGTTGTTTTCTTTCCACAAGGGGCCACAAGAGAGCTTAGTCATTTATCCAGCCCTGCAACACCCATTGTTTCTCTACACCAAGGGAACTTCTCAAAGCTCACAGATTTTTTCAATGCATCTGCAGTATTCTTCAAGGTGTCCACCTTTACCAGCAACACCTTTTTGTCTTCTATCATATCCCTCACAAAGTGATACTGAACATCAATGTGCTTTGTCTTTGAATGATATGCAGGGTTCTTTGCCAAGAAAATTGCACTTTGGTTGTCACAGTCTATCCTTATAGCTTCTTGTACTAACCCCATACTTGAACACAATCTCTGCAACCAAACTGCTTCCTTGCTTGCATGAGTGGCTGCCATGTATTTTGCCTTTGTAGTTGATAGTGCCACTACATATTGTTTCTTACTCATCCAGCTGACTGCACCTCCAAATAGGTTAAACACATACCCACTTGTAGATCTTCTCTGATCCAGATCTCCAGCCCAATCTGCATCAACAAAGCCACAAATATCCAACACTCTGTCCAATCCTAGTCTTCCTTTGTAGCACAAACCATAATCATGAGTGCCACGCAAATACCTGAAAATCCGCTTCACTGCTATCCAATGCTCCTTCCCTGGTTTTAACATAAACCTGCTCAATACTTCCACTGCATGTGCAATGTCCGGTCTAGTACAGGCCATTTCATACATCAGGCTACCAACTACACTTGCATATGGAACATGGGGCATGTCCTCTTCCTATTCTTGTGACTTGGTACATTGTTCAGCAAATAACCTCACACCTACAAGAATAGGAACCTTCATCGGTTTACTATCCTGCATATTAAACCCCTGCAGTATTGTCTCAACATGCTTCCTATGGTTTAACCAGAGCTTCCTCTTTTCCCGATCTATTTTAATTTCCATGCCCAAAATATAGTTTACAGCACCAAAATCTTTCATGTCGAATTTGGAGGACAATTGGTTCTTCAAATCTTGGATAATTTCTTTGTCATTTCCAACCAACAACATATCATCCACATACAAGACCAGATAAATAACACGGTCACCAATTAATTTAAAATACACAAAGTGATCTGCTTTGCTTCTAGTGAAGCCAAGTCCCCATATAAATGTATCAAATTTCTGATACCACATCCTTAGTCACTGTTTTAACCCATACAAAGACTTCTTTAACTTGCATACTAGTTCTTTCTTACCCTTCATCGCAAAGCCTTTAGGTTGCTTCATGTAGATCTCCTCTTCCAAATCCCCGTGAAGAAATGTTGTCTTCACATCCATCTATTCTACCTCAAAATCAAAAGCAACAGCAACAATAAAAGTAATCTAATAGAAGTTATCTTGGCAACAGGAGAAAAAATATCACCAAAATCAATTCCCGGCACCTAGGAATAACCTTTTGCTACCAACCGAGCTTTGTATTTCTCCACTTTTCCTTCTGCATTTGTCTTCTTTTTTAACACCCATTTGCTTCCAATGGGTTTCTTCCCAGCCGGCAACTCCACCAGATCCCAAGCCTCATTTTTGTGCAAAGATGCCATTTCATCAACCATGGCCTCTTTCCAGAGTTTTCCATCCTCTGAATCCACTGCTTCCTTCACAGTTCTAGGATCATCATCAGTAACAGACAAAGAAAAATCTGAATAGAAAGAAAATGGACTATACCTCTCTGGCTGCCTTCTTTCTCAAATTGATCTTCTCACAACCGGAGTTTGTGGCTCTTCATTTTCTAATTCTTCCTTTGATGTAGAGTCTGATTCTTCCTCCTTTAGCTCAAACTCTATCTTCTCAGGTTCCTTTGGTTGGACTTCATGTTTAATAACATCTTTCACCTATCTAAACACCACATCTCGACTGTGCACAACCTTCCTTATTACTGGGTTCCAAAGTTTATAACCCTTTAAACCATCCTTATACCCAATAAAGATGCACTTTTCAGATTTACTATCCAACTTGGTTTGTTTCTCCTTTGGAACATGTACATATGCATCACATCCAAATACCCTTAGATGTGAAAGAGAGGGTTTCTTACCAGTCCATACCTCATGTGGAGTCTTATCCTCCAACACTGATGAAGGTGACCTGTTGACCAGGTAACATGCAGTATCCACTGCCTTTGCCCAGAATTCCTATCCTAACTCGACACCACTGAGCATGCTTCTTGCCCTTTCCATCAACGTCTTATTCATTCTTTTTGCAACTCCATTTTTCTGAGGTGTATATGGAGTATTCTTCTGTCGTGCTATACCACACTTCTTATAGAATTATTCAAATTCCTTGCTACAAAACTCTCCACCATTATCTGTCCTCAGCACCTTTATCCTCTTCTCTGTTTGATCTTCCACGAGAGCCTTAAATTCTTTAAACCTGTCAAAGACTTCATATTTCTTCTTAAGGAAATATATCCATGTATTCCTTGAGAATTCATCTATAAATGATACATAGTACACAAAGTTACCCAGTGATAGAACCTTCACAAGTCCAAACACATCACTATGCACAAGCTCTAATTTTGTTTCGCCCTCTTACCACTAGAGGGGAAACTCACCCGATTCTACTTCCCATATACACAATTTTCACAGAAATCAAAATCCAGAGAGCTATTACTCATACCTTCTACCATACCTTTACCATGAAGTATTCAAAGGCCTTTCTCTCCAATATGTTCAAGCCTTTGATGCCACAACATGGTCTTCTCTCCAAAGACCACTAGATTTTCTACTCCACTTTTATGAACCACATAACTATTACACCCATCAACAACCATGCTACCTTGCAGCTTGTACAAAGTTCCAATCTGAACTCCCTGCATCAATACCAGGTGCTCCCCAAACCATCTAGAAAGTATCCTTCTCAAACACTATTTTTACACCTCCATCATCCAGCTTACTTACAGAAATTAGATTTCTGGCCAATGTAGGAATATGTAGAACACCTGGAAGTGTTCTAACTCTTCCACTTTGCAATTTCAACTTTACCTTTCCGCAACCAACAATTTTAGCCTTCCTGTCATCCCCTAAGAAGACATCACCACCATCATATTTCTCATACTCACAGAACCACTCTCTATGGGGAGTGAATTGAAAGGATGCACCTGAGTCAATCAACCATGCCTCGTGATCTACATGTGTACTTGAAGAAGCAAAGTACACATCCCCACCTTCATCTGAGGTGGTTTTCGCCTCTACAGAAGGAGCCTCATCAGATCCCTTTCCTTTTTCAGGATCTTTAGATTTACAATCCCTTTTTAAGTGGCCTTCCTTTCCACATTTCCAGCACGCCACCTTTACAGGTTTTCCTGGAGATTTAGATCTCCCTCTAGATTTAAATCTCCCACTCAATGACTTTTTTTTTTTTTTCTGTTATGGGATCGTCCTCGTACAGACAAGGCATCAGCATTCTGGCTTTCCATATTTTTCCATCTCATCTCCTCTGTCAGTAAGGCTGAGACTATTTCATCAAACTGCAAAGCAGTTGCATTACTA
This sequence comes from Pinus tabuliformis, assembly GCA_031772625.1. Classification (NCBI taxonomy): domain Eukaryota; kingdom Viridiplantae; phylum Streptophyta; class Pinopsida; order Pinales; family Pinaceae; genus Pinus; species Pinus tabuliformis. The sequence goes on along the minus strand of CM062808.1, from coordinate 999,945,257 downwards.
CCTATTGCAATAACCAAACTATCCCATGAATTTGGTAGCGAACACAACAAATTGATGCACTTATCTTCATATGAAATTTTAATATCAACAGATGCTAACTGACTTACCATAGTATTAAATGCATTCAAATGCTCTGTCACCGAGTCTCCATCTTTCATCCTCAGGTTATACAACTTTTTCCGCAGGAACAGTTTATTCACCAGAGACTTAGATTGGTACAAAGTCCCTAACTTGTCCTATAAATCCTTCGCCGTAGCTTCCCCTAATACATTCAACAATACTAAATCTAAGACACACAATTGTATTGTGCTCTTTGCCTTCCGATCCAACTTCTTCCATTCTTCATTAGACACTCCTTTTGGTTTAGTACCTGGATCTACCGCGATAAACTGATCTTTATCCACCAACAGATCCTCCATCTTGAGTTTCCACAACTCAAAACTCTAACCATTAAATTTCTCGATCTCTATCTTTCCACTGCTCGCCATCTTCTTTCACCACTAGAATCGATCTCGCAGATCTCCCACTGAACAAGGTCTTCCACAGGCCCGAACGAAACCCCTCAGCAACAAAGGCGTCCCCTTGAAGCCAAAATAGCTCTAATACCAAATGTAGGTTTTAACCCCATACACAAATTACCTGCATACAAATCCAAAAACATAGAAAATAAACAACACGAGAGCATAACACATAAAACACATATACACAGAGATTTCCCCTAGATCCCAAAACTGGGACTACCAGCTTGATTTTTCATTATGTTCCTTTCAATGTTACAATACATATTTATACATGTCGAAGCATCTAATACCATGGACCGAAAACCATCACGTCCAAAAAACATGTGCGAAAATTGTGCACAAAAGCATAGGCGGGTCCACCCAACCTAACATAGGTTCCAAAACCAAAATTTTCCGGGGCGATGTCCCGAACCCCATAAAGTGGGGTTACGGGTGCCCCTCAAACCCCCTGTGACCTCCCCCCCTCTAACCCCCAATTAACTACGTGGGTTAGTCGTGGAAAGAATATAACACAACCCAACATAAAAGACTTTTGTTTTATCTTTCAATACTAAACATATCCATCCTATAGATCAGATTGATCTGCATAGAAAAATTGGTTAGATGATCTATTCTCCTCTCACTAGTTTTGCTTCAAATGTTTTAAATTGCAGAATTCTTTGAATAATACTATTGCAAAACTTAAAATGGAAAAGGATTCTTCTTTGGAGAAGGATGTTAAGATCAAATCACTGGAAGATCTTGTAATTAAATTAGGTTTGGATCCCAAAAATGTGGATGAAACTCGAGATATTGTTAAGAAGAAAAATGAAGATATTCAAGCACATAGAAGATAGTTGAAGCTTCCCACAACAGTGCATCCCCAAACATAATAAATTGGGGATTTATAGAAGAATAAGGAAATTATTTTATCCTATATGATTGAACAAAACCTACAGATTTAGAAAATGCAAGAAAGGATGGAAGAGTTGTTAAAACAGAAGGCCCAAACTAAAAGTATAGTAATTCCATCAACAAAAATAGGTTCCACAAATATTCTGTCATAGGCATTATCTTCTCTTAAACTAAAGGATGTTGACATTGGAAGATTAAAAGAAAATTTGGATAGAGCTTAGATGAAAAGAAATGAATCAGACATAATGCAAATTTGCAAAAGCAATTAGAACATTATTTGAGTGGTTCTAACAATATTCAATGTTTATCATAGGCCAAAGAACAAATTTGGATAGAAATTATGTCATATGTGTCTAATATTTGGCAGTCTATGGATCTTATTGTATAACATGAGGAGTTGATTGAAAGAGCCAAAGAAGCCATTAATGACATCAAAATACAACTGGGAAATAAACATGGACAAGAAAGTCTAATAATAAAAGCTCTAAAGATAAGGTCCAAAGAAGAACTTAAAGAAATAGGAATTGTAGACAAACCAAAATCAGTTATTTAGGCTAAAAAAGTTCTCATGAAGAAAACTCTGATGTTGAAGACAAAGGAAAAGTGTGAAAATATTCTAGTGCAAATTATTAAATTCTACAAAAAAAGTTCGATTATGCAAGAGAGAGGTCTTCCATGTTTTAGTAATTCATATGGCCAGATGGTAACAAAAGACCAATATGAAATATTGTTGAAGAGAGAGGCAAGGGATAGGAAAAATTTTGTTGGAATCAAGGGAGAAATGAGTGGTTAGAATATAATTCAACTGTTAGTTGATGACCTTTTCATCTACTGCGAAATAAAACACTTGTTCATAGTAAAGCATTCTTATGAGAAGTATACTGATGCATATGAATCATACATATACATGATGGATCTCAATTACCAAAAATATGAAGAATGGGGGAAATTGATCAAATTTTTTCAATAAATTTATCTTATCATTGCAACATATTAGCAACAGATCACAATTATTAATCATTTCAAGCAATAAGAATAAAGCAATTTAAAATACATTGAACCTGAAGGTAGAAATCAAGTAATGATGGAATTTTTGGGAGCTCTGGCGATCGCAGCAGGTAGGGTTTGGCAGTATGCGATGAGCAGGAACTAGGCCCGTAGGGCCGAGGTTAGGGCCCATCACCATGGACGGAGCGTAGGCAGCAGAAGGTCGTCTCCGTTCAGGTGGAAGGCTGGCAGGGATCGGCAGGTGGAGGTCCGCTGTTCACAAGGAAGGACACCTGGCGACCACAGTAACAGTAAACCGTGAAGGTAAAACCCTCTGGGGAAAAGGAATATCATTTTCTCAACAGCGAATTCTCCGCAACCGTCGAGCCGACAGCAAACCGTGACCTGCTCAGTAACTATGGTTAATTCGGAGGAGGGCATAGACCTTGACCCCGCTATGGAAGATATCCTATCCGTCTGGGGAAAGGATCCAACGTCTGAGAACATCGATCGTTACTTCGGAACGGTGGAAGCCCCAGCAACTTCCCCGTTCTGTCCGGTCTCTGGTATCTACCCTTTCACTTACAAACGTGACCAAAGAACTGCATGAGTCGGCAGCAGAACTCCAAAAGGGAAAGATTCAGCCCAAATCTCCAAGTTCGACTAAGGGATCTCCTCAGATAAGTCCGCCTATTCCACATTTCGGGATCAAAGGGAGAATAGGGTTTTCAGGGCCGATCCTCTCAGGCGGGTTGGAAGATATCGTAACCCTTGGCTCAAAGCTAGGGCAAAGGCCAGTAGGAGAAGCCGGGATTCCAGCAACCATTACAAGGGCCTCAATAACAACCAGCAGAAACAGCTCGAAAGAGCCCGAGAGGCCGGATCAGAGCGCCGAGGGTATTCAGGAGCTTAGGGGGGAAGGAAGGCGACCCATTCAGGAGTCTCAGGTAACAAATCCCTCTCGTTTTGAACCTCTTCTTTCTTCCCTTTCGTATGAGAAGGAGATTAGCCCGGAGCCAGGATCTTTCCCCCAGATCGCTGGGCCAGATCCACTTAGAGGTTTACAGTCGAACGAAGCCCTAAGAAACCCCACAAGAGGAACTAAATCGGTAGAAGGGCAGAGGAAAAAGCAGAGATTGATCAGATCGCAAGGGGTTGAAGGGAATCTGGTGCTGGGAATGGATGTCCAGATTGAAGAAGTGTTGGAGGTCGCGGAATGTACACTGGTTGGCAGAGCTAGAGGGAAGAAATTCACATCAGAGTTCATCCAAGCCTGGGGGAAGCAGAATTGGCAATCGGATTTAATCAATGACTTCCGGGTCCTGACTCTAGCTAAAGGCTGGTTCTCAGTCCGGTTCGATAACAAAGAGGCTGCAGATTGGGTTTTGAAGCGGCATTGGTCGCTCGGGAACATCCCGGTGCTCTTCAAAAACTGGAGTCCAATGTTTGATGCAGATCACGAAAAGGCCGATGTCTTCCCGGTTTGGGTCAGAGCACCTGGGCTGCCATCGTTCCTATGGGTTGAGTCGGTGTTTAAGTCAATTGGGAACAGACTAGGCACTTATCTGGAGGCTGACATGTCCTTCCAGGAAACACATAACAGGGCAATGGCTCGGATCCTGGTTAACCTTAAACCCAGTGGAGGATTGGCGGAAAAGATCATCCTACAGTACAAGGATTATGTATTCGAACAAATATTGGACTATGAATATTTGTCGTTTCGCTGCCATAGATGCCATGAGTATGGGCACTTGGCAAAGGAATGTCCATTAGGAAGACGGTGGAGAAGATTTCAGAGAACAAGAGAGAGGACGGAAAAGAACTTCAGGCGCCCTCATCTCAAATCAAACAAGGAGATTCCCGCAGTCCTGGAGGATGAACCTATGGATATAGACATGCAGCAGGGGAGTCTTGGTCAGGAAGCAGAAACCCAGGTACCATCGAAGGAAAGAAACGACCTCGATCCGGAACCAGAGGAACCTCAGAAGCACGCTGAAGAGACCCCATCGAGCTCATCTCCAAGGCCTGTAGAGGATCAAAAGGGTACGAATTCAATTCCAGATCTCTCTTCTCTTCCTATTTTTGAAAATAAAGACATATGTTCAGATAAATGTCTAGCAGATGATCCATCTTTTAAACCCCCCTTTTCTGATTTAAATGATAAAACTGTAATGATGGAAGATGGCAATCTGGAAAAATCTGTAGAAAACTTATCAGCTGCTATTCCCTCCCTGGATTTGAACTGTGATGGGTGCTGCCTTTCATCCCCTGCTCAGGCCCAACAACCTCTTTGTCCCTATAATCTCCGCTCCCTAGTACACAAGCCTGGTCCCATGTCTGCTGTAGGGGGCATCGATCCTTTTGCATCCTTGAGCCAGCCCGGGAAAAAAAGGGGTAGGAAATCTAAGCTCTCTGAAGCCAAAGTCCAGGCCATCTTTGATGTGGCAGATGGGAAACAACTTTCAATCACAGGGGCACTTAGAGCAGTGCAAAGCCCCGTATCTGCCTTAAAATGATAATTACATCCTGGAACTGCAGGGGTTTAGCCAGTAAACCCAAAAAACTGGCCCTTAAGGAGTTAGTGATGAACTCCAAAGCGGATGTCCTCCTTCTTCAGGAGACTTTGGGGAAAGGGGAGGACGTTGAATCAATGCTTAATGCTCTCCTTCCGGGATGGTCTTTCATAGCCATGGATTCTGACGGCCACTCTGGAGGCTTGGCTGTAGGAATCAGAGAAGGAAAAGTTAAGATTTGGAACCGTTGGGGAATGAAGCAGGTGTTGGGGATAGAGTGCCAGTCCACAGAATTCGATTTCCCCTTAACTATTATCAATATTTATGGGCCGTGTCAAGGAAGGATTCCCTTCTGGAACGGCTTGATGGGAAGCTCGCTTGTGAAGAACAACTATATGGTGATGGGAGGAGACCTAAACTTCTCTTTAGGAAGAGCGGAAGCCTGGGGCCCCGCTGCACGAGAGGACCCTCAATCAGATTTTTTTATGAATCTCTTAGCCTCAAATAATCTCATAGAAGCGAATCTCATCAAACTGAAACCAACTTGGAGGAATAAAAGAGTTGGAGATGCCAGAGTGGCGAAGAGATTAGATCGCTTCTTAATTAATGAGGCTTTATCTGCTGCAATTCCTTTATTCAGGCAATGGGTAGAAGAAGGGGGCCCTTCGGACCATTTTCCCATTTATCTTGAGCTCTCTAAAGCCCCCTCAAAACCTCCAGCACCCTTCAAATTCAATGCATCCTGGCTTCAAGAAGAATCATACAATAAATTGTTCCAAGACACATGGATTCACCCTGCCAGAGGCTCCCAAGAAAGTAAAGGTTTCTTATTTATGGAAAATCTCAAAAGACTGAAAAAGGAAACTATCACATGGGCAAAGGTTAGAAAATTACAGCAGAATGAAGACCTATTAAAGATAAACGAGGAGCTCCAAAAGCTTGAAAGCATAGAGATGGACGGATATGCGACTCATGAATCAAAGGAGAAAATTGTAACTCTGGAAAAGCACAAGAATCAAATCCTGCTGGCAAGGGAGGAGGAATGGAGGCTAAAGAGCAGAGCAATATGGCTCAAAGCTGGGGATGACAACACCAGCTTCTTTCATAATTATGCTAAAGGAAGGAAGAGTGCAAACACTATTTGGCACTTAAAATCTGAAGAAGGAAGAGAGGCTAAGACCTTTGAAGCTCTTTCAACCCTTGGGGTGAACCACTTCCAATCTTTATTCAAAGATAACGGTGAGATTACCATAGCGGAAGTAATCCAAACAGCGCAATGTTTTCACAAATATGTGGAGGAGGAAGAAGCGGATTTCCTAATGGAACCGGTTTCGAAGGAGGAAGTGGAAAGTGTCATAAAATCCATGGCAAAAGAGAAAAGCCCCGGGCCGGATGGTTGGTCGGTAGAGCTTTTCCTGCACTTTTTTGAGCAAATAGGAGAAGAAATAACAGATGTGGTGGAGGAATCTAGACTAAAGGGAGAGATTTATAGTCCTTTCAATGCAACCTTCATAGCCCTCATCCCAAAAAAGGAAGCTCCGGATTCCTTCGAGGACTTTAGACCCATCTCCCTTTGCAACAGTATTTATAAAATAATTGCAAAAGTGATAGCTCTCAGGATCAAACCAATTTTATCAAGGCATATCTCTCCTGAACAATTTGGGTTTCTGAATGGGAGACAAATTCATGAAGCAATAGGGGTGGCACAGGAGGTCCTTCACAGTGTTAAGATGAAAAACAAGAAGGGAGCTGTAATAAAAATTGATCTATCAAAGGCCTATGACAGGATAAACTGGTCATATATCCGCCTGCTCCTAACACACCTCGGTTTCAAAGTGGACTTCATCAGATGGGTCATGGGGTGTATCACAGATGTTAGTTACGCACTCCTTATAAATGGAGCTGCTACACCCTTCTTCAAAGGACAAAAAGGGCTGAGGCAAGGCTGCCCCTTGTCCCCCCTGCTTTTCCTCTTGGTGGCTGAAGGCCTAAGCCAGCTGATTCATAAAAGCAGAAGGGAAGGTAAGATAAAAGGTATAGAGGCAGCAGTAAACCTTTTCATCTCTCATCTTCTCTTTGTAGATGATATTCTGGTCTTTACTAATGGATCCATAAACGAATTAAAGGAGTTAAAAAATATTTTTGACCTCTTTTTGAAAGCTACTGGAATGCAGATCAATCCCAGGAAATCTCAAATCATTGTGGAAGGGCTAAACAGACAAGAAAAGGAACAGTTCAGCATGTACTTTCCATATGAAATGTGCAATATGGTAACCCCTTTTAAGTACCTGGGTTTCTGGCTGAAGCCAAACGATTACAGGAAGGAGGACTGGTCTTGGCTAATTGCAAAAATTGAAGCTAGAATCAGGCACTGGAGTTTTAAATGGCTTTCCAGAGCAGGGAGACTGACTCTGATAAAATCTGTGTTATTAGCCATCCCAGTTTACTGGTCAGCTCTAACATGGGTCCCAAAAGGTGTGCTGGAGAAAATTAGGAGAATCTGTAGCAGATTTTTGTGGGCAGGATCCAAAGAAAATTCGGTTCTCCCTTGGGTTGCTTGGGAGAAAGTGGCGAGACCAAAAGACTGGGGAGGTTGGGGGATAAAAAGCTTGCCCGATTTCAGACTCTCTTTGGCAGCTAAATCAGGGTGGCGCCTCATTAAGATGGAAAATCTCTGGACTAGAACTGTTAAAAGGAAATATATAGATCCAACTCCTTTGGAAGTGTGGATCAGGAACCCAGTTAAGAGCCAAAAGAATATCTCAGCAATCTGGAAAGCAACTCTGGAGTCTTTTAAAGTGATAGAACAAGGACTAGCATGGAAAGTTGGGAGCGGAGAAAAGGTAAAGATTGGAAAGGATCCCTGGGTAGGCTGCTCCGAAAACTATGCACTTACCCCTGAACTGGTTCAGCAGTTAGCGGACAAAGGGTTTCTTTACCTTAGCCAAGTGGCAAATCCGGGATCTTCATCCATTTGGGGTCAAGCTTGGAAGAATGGTGAAGATCTGGATTTGGAGCAAAGATGGTGGAACGAATGGAGTACCTTTACTCAAGAACTCTTCAGAACAAATGTCCGTCTGAATGATAGACAGGATGAGTTAATTTGGGCCCATGCAGACTCTGGGGAATATGCTCCCAAGAGTGGATATAATTTCCTTATGTCAAAGAAAGGCTGGGGAAATCCAGAGTGGTGGTCAAAACAGCTTTGGAAACTTAAGAGCCCCCCAAAGTCAAAAATCTTGTTCTGGTGCATCCTAAAAAGCAAAATCCCAACCTGGGACATCCTGCAGACCAGATTCATGCACGGGCCTGGGAGATGTACCTTGTGCAAATCAGAAGCAGAGTCTATAAACCATCTTTTTATAAAATGCCCAGAAGCTATTAAAATTTGGGCCGAGGTAGGGAACCTATTGAACAAAAAATTAGAATGGGATGGGAACTCTGTTCAAGAAGCATGGCAGAAGTGGTGGCACTCTCATCCAACCGGGAACCTTCGCAACCTCCCTCTCATCATTAGCTGGGGTATTTGGATAGCCAGGAACAGGAGTATTTTCCAGGATAAAAGAATTCCTATAGCTATCACTGTGAGTCAGAGCACTGCCATTTTTTCTAGTATCCCCGAGCCTAAGGAGGCCCACCCCCAAAGAATCATCCCAGAACTGCAGATCACAGAAGGAATCCCCTGGGCTTTCTTTGATGGTGCATCTCAAAACAACAAAGCAGGAGCTGGTTTAGTCATCAATGAATCCCCATCGCATGTCTTAAAAGCCTCTGTGGGTCTTGGAACTGGATCAAACAACTTTGCTGAACTTCTTGCCCTGAAATTCCTTATGTGTTGGCTCATCCAAAGGCGCACCCTCACAATTCAAATTTTTGGGGACTCCCAAATAGTGATCAGATGGGTTAATGGAAATAGCACTTGCAGCAACCAGTTATTAAAACAGATTTTGGGAGAAGTTCAGAGATTAAAATCTTATTTTAACATTTTCACTCTCTGCCACATTTACAGGGAAAGGAATGAATCAGCGGACCAGCTTTCTAAAGACGGTCTTCAACAGGATTTGGGCAGCTGGAAGATCGTAGAAGAAGATCAAGGACAAACCAGAAGATCTGAACAGCCGCCATATAATCAGAACATCTAATTTACTGGCAGTTTTTTGTTTTACTTTTTTATTCCAAAATTTTTTGAAATTATATATAAACATAACAACACTATTTAGCAACTTTTAAAAACAACATTACTGCATATCGGGCTGTTTTCTTCTATGTTGAAGAGGCCCGGACTGTTTTGGAATTTGTGTGCAATCAGCCCACTGTTACATTTAGTTTTGGAAAGGCACCTCGGTTCAGAGGTAGATAGATCAACCTCAGCACCTTACAAAAAAAACAGGTGTTTGCATAAGTCAGATTTTTTGTAAAACAGTCTTGGTAATTCCTTAGTCGGATTAGTGATGCTTCAGCATTTGCAATGTAAACTTTTTATAAGCTTAATAAAAATTTTCGCTTTTTCCTTTGGAAAAAAGGTAGAAATCAAGCACAGTTGCAAACATTTTTGGAGCAGTTTTCTATTTTTAGTTAAAATCAGTATTGCAAACATCTTGATAACATCTCAATTTAAACTCGAAATCACAATTTTTTTTACAAGCCGATGTTTTTTGACTTTTACCGATATTTGATGGTATCTTGATTTTGCTAATGTTTGCCAATTTTAAGCGATGTTTTCCCAATTTTTATGATTTTTGGGTTTTACGGACCCTTTTCGATTTTATCCCGATGCCAATGTTCGCAACATTGGTTAAAAGTTGTTTAAAAATTATCCAAATCTTTGGATAAAAAATACTTTGGCTTTAAATCTTTTAAGAGATAGGATATTTTGTAAATAATTCTATATATTACTTTTGAATAAGAAAGGGTTGATACTTGGAGCAAGTTTTTGTAATATTGCTATAATAATTTCTACTTGGATATAATCAAAGGCTTCTGATTTTCGTTCATGACAACGAATGTGTACTTGTGAGTTCTTCTTGTAATTTCATAGTTTGTTTTTGCATATATTTGAGAATAGTATAGGACATTGGTAAGGGCTAGATTGAGTATCAATCTTCTCGGCATCCCTCTGTAAAGTTATGTTCACAAATAAGTTATAAATTGAACAGCTGTTTAATTTACTACCCATAAATATTTATATTGTTGCTTTTATGTTGTACTTGGATATATTTGTGTTGAGTATAGAGGTTCATCTATACATCTCTACTATTATTAGATGATTAAATGTTCAGGGAGAATGTTTAGCCTTCTAAATTCTTCTCAATTACTCTCAATTCCTCACATTGATGCTTTGGCTCAGTTCTTAAGATGAGGACTATCTAGAAAGATACAACACGGTGGATCAAGAAAAAAAATTGAGAAGCACAAACATAGGTAAAAATGGATTGAGAAGAAGATGTTGTAACAACATATTTTGTAACAGTAGATGTTGTAACAACAAATGCCATAACAACATGTCAATGTTAAATATGCTGAAAATGTTGTAACACTCATTACTGTGAAAATGCTATAAAAGCTTATGTTATACCAACTTCTACTATTGAAACTACTGAAAAATGACCATTACAGTGGATGATATAAAAATAAATGTTCTAACAACAAGTTGTAACAATTGAGGGGGTAGAAAACCATTTCATCTCACTTGCTAAAGCTTGAAAGTGGGCACCAAAGAGGTGGTGCCACCACCCAACACTACACCACTTAGGCGATCAAGAAAAAAAATTGAGAAGAACAAACATGGGTAACAACATATTGAGAAGAAAATGTTGTAACAACAGATGTTGTAACAACAAATGCCATAACAAATATTGTAACAATGGATGTTATAAAAACAAGCCATTTTATATTGCTTGTCAAAGCTTGAAAGTGGGCATCCAAAGAGGTGTTTCTTAGTAACTTTTCATTTGTATTATTCTTCTTCTGAGACATGTGTAATAAAGTTGTTGGTTTCTTTCATTAACAAATTTATCAATGTTGTGTGAATAGTTGAGATACTTGTGACTTTTAACTAAGAAACCTTAAAGAAGCACTTCACAATCTCTGCATATTATTTTCTTTCTTTTCATGGTCTCTATTGTAGATCTAATATATAGGATTTTGTTTAACCTTATGCTTTAAACATCAATTTTCTTTATGTTCTTCTCTTCATACTATAGCATCAATTTTAAAGGATCTAATCAGAGATAAGTAGGTCAGTTGAATTTATCATTAATTTATCCAGAAACTAGTTCATATTGCATATATAGGTCTATCATCACCTGCCCCAGTTGTCTAGTTGTTTTAGGATTAATAAGGTTTGATAGAGTTGGAAATGTGAGCAGACTTCTGTTGTAGTATAGAATGTAGGAATAATTATGTTTTGAAAAATCACCAACTTGTGTGCTAACCATACTCTCCATAGTACTAGAAAAGAAAGTGTCCTATATAGTTTTAGGTCCTTTCTTTTAAACCAGGCCTTCAAAGTCCAAACAGGCTCCAACACATGCCTACAACATAAATGTTCCTATTCTAATATCCATCTCCCTACATATCTGCTTAATTCATTCAATATATATATATATATATATATATATATATATATATATATATATATATATATATATATATATATATAGATATATAGATATATATATAGATATCTGTGTGTGTGTGTGTCACTATAAAACAAATGTTTTAGACCTCAATACACCCTTCATCCTACCATATGGAAAATAATTATTGAGCCAAGTGCTAAGACTCAACATCATCTCTAGTGTTAGCATTCATCATCATTTATTTTCTAGGGTTTATGTCACAAACTCTAGGTCTTCCTCTATTTCATCACAAAAGAGCTAAGAACTCTCCATGAAAATTATATAGATGGAATAATGAGTATAGTGTAGACAAAGACATTATCTTCCCTCTATACAGAGTAGGTGATGGAGGCCAACATTGGTAAAGTGGACTAATTACACAAATAATTTAATTTAATGCACAAGATAAGGTCTCCAAGTGAAGTTCTCTCTCACCAAGGTATACACATCAAGAGACCAATCCCCAGGTGGTATACTCTCTAAACATGGGTTGCAAGTGCCAAGTGATCTTCATCATAAGGCTTCTCATTTTCCAAGACAATCATTCCATGCTCCTCAACACATGTATCTTGGGTCCATAATCAATCCCATGTAATGTGATCTCGATCCAAGCATCTATAATCAATCCCATGTAATATGTTTTGTTGTCTATGGGTTATGTATTACATGGCCTTGCATCCCTCCTTTGGCAAAGGACTTAATAAATACATGGTTGGATATTGATTTATAACGACTTGATCATAGTGAAAGATTAGTGATTTATAAGGATGCTATGATCGATGGAAGCACAAAAGAACTCAAGCTATACATAAATAAACAACTCAACACAAGAAATGAAAATTGCCATTTTAACATAACAATAATTAAGTAAGTTATTGAAAGTCAACTAATGATACCTTATTCTCCATCCAGATAACAAAATGAGATCACTTTTTGTCTTGTATCATATCGAATTCCAATTGTGATGGATAATGGCCATATTGTTGCTCTTGTCAAAACATGGTAGATGGACAAGTTAAATTAATTAATATCTAATCATTTACTTTTTTGTACAAAATTTAAAAAAATATAATTTCAAATATTAAATATACTTACAAATTTGCATATTAAGGTTTCTAAACCCGTTTGGCCACCGTGATGCGTGGCACTATATTTGACAAGCTTAGACTTCGAGGCCTTGTCTTGAAACATCCACTAATTAATGCATCAATAAAATAGAAAAATCATTTACTAAATTTGAAATAATCTTATGACCAAATTTAAATACTTGTACGCTCTCCTCATTGGATTTCCTCTGTGCATCTACTCTATCACATGCTTTCACGAGATCTTTCCATATTTTCACACTTACATCAATTGGACTTCTTTTGGACCTTAGCTCGGGATAATTTTTTTTAATATTTTTCGTTTGGTTGCAACGAAATATCTTGCAATTTTGAGTCATTTGTTTCTTTACTTTCTTTACTGACAAACCTATCCCAAATTCAATCTGCATGTGATGGATGAATGCCTTTTGAAGGTGCATGGGTATCTCCGATAATTGAAGACGTAGATTCTCTTTGAAGAGTTGAAGGAATGATTCCTTCAACCTATTGTTGAATACTTTCCCAACATCTGTCATTCTGATTTCCCCGGAGACAACATCATATTATACCTCAGTTTTGTATTTACCAATGCAAGATGCATAAGTACCTGTACTGGTGGTGGAAGAAATATGTGTCCTAGGAGTGGGTGGGACATTGGATGTCTCTGTTCCTTGTTCCACATTCATAGAGGTTATTGTGATTGATTTTTTCCTATATCTTTTGCTCAATCTAGGAGTTGATGGGGAATCAATCAATTCCCTTTGACATGGTTTCTTTGGTTGGTTCAGTGCCTTTAGTACGTTCTTCCACGTATTTGGGAAAAATGGAAATGTCAATACCTTCTAGTTTATTCACTTCTTCTACCCCAAATATAGAATCCATTGCCTCTTTCAATTTCTCACTGTCATGTCCCTATATATGTACAATAATTTTTTTTTATTATAAATAATAAAAAAAACCCTTAATTTCTTCTTTTACAACTTAGAAACTAAAAACTGAAAAACACAATTCAAACCAACAATGGAAACATGTGAAAATCTATAACTTGAGTATTAAATACCTCATTCTCCCAAGAATCAGATCCCTTTTCTCATTTCCCTCTATCGCTGCTTAACAGTTTTTGGCGTCCTAGGGCGATTTTTTTTCCTCCACACTATGGAAAATCCCTTTTCTTTGTTCCCTATGTTTTTATCTCTTCCCTCTAACTATTTTAAATTAAAAGTGCAAAATGTATGGACATGGGTTTGATTTTTGTCTCTAGTAGGGGGTGAATGAGATGCACAAATTGATTTCTTGACTGCTAGAGGCCAAATCACACCCATAAATCATTTTTTTTATTGAAATACACAATAGGGAAGGAGAGGCCCGTCAATATCTCTGCCCCCCATAAACAAAGATCTAATCGATTAGTTATTTTATTTCATAGCCTCAACACATTGTTCTAACCGTGATCTGCTCCAACTCCGCACATAACTTCAAAGCTCCCTCGATTTGTGTTGAAATATGGAAACAAGAATATTCCAATTTAATTTGTCCTTGAATTAAATTGTGAATTAAAATCGAATTTAGTCTTAACAGCTACTTGGAAATAATTAATTAATTAATTTTAAATTAATTAGTTGGAGAAATTCAAGTTAGAAGTCTTTTTGAAGTCATGCAAGAGTTATCCCTTAAATTAAGGAGATAAGATTGAGTTATATTTGAGTTGTAATTATTTAACTCAGTTTACTGAGTTAAGTCCAGCTAAATTAGTTCCAAACTGTTTGAGGAACTAATAGTGAGTTAACAATCATTTGATGCATTAATGAACTCAACTAGTGCTACTCCTATTAACTAAAGATTCCCTCATCAGAAACTCACGCATGTCTATTCTGAGAAAGACTTAGTTGAGATTAATGTTCAAGGACAATGTACTATCAGTTGCATGTGTTTTCTCATGGAGAAAACTCATGCATGCAGTCAAGGATTCATCCTTGAGGATTGCACAATTTTGGAGGCTTCGTTTTCCACTTGGTAATAGGCTAATCATCCACAAGGAACAAAGCAAGTAAATAGGAGCTTGGAGGGCAGAGAGGAAGGTTGGAGAGAAGCCAAGATTTCCTATGAGCATCTATGAGGATTGTACTGAAAGCTGGCTAGCTGTGAGAGCTAAGGATTTGTATAATTACTATGTATTTCCACCATGTATGATAATACAATAGAGTGGGGTTTTTAACTGAGACTTTCCCCAAAGTATTTTCATGTGTATTGTGCCATTGATTCTTCTTCTTCTGGTTATATTGTTCAGCTTGATCTTTAAGCTTCCACAAATTGATAGTAGAAGTAGGTTATAGTATTCTGCTTTGATTTATATTGCATCATCAAGATAACCTTTCATAGATTTTCTACATGGTATCGAAGCTGTGAACAGTATACTAAGAAGAGAATTTGAAGTTTGAAGTTCAAGGTTGCAGGTGCAAAGTGAATTCATATCATACTTCAAGGTTGGCCAATGATTCTATGGCTTGAGACTTGAGTATGCCTTGGAAGGTATCTCGAATTACATAGCATGGAAAGATAGAATGGAGGCTATATTAGAAGACAATGGCTTGAAGGAATTCATTGATCAAGAAATCCCAAAGCCAACTTTAACTAATGCACAAGAGTTGGCTGAGTGGAAGAAGTGTGTGGCGAATGCGAGACGGATCATCCTTGAGGGAGTTCGAGACCATATTGTCTCGAGTCTCCATGGGAAGGATACTCCATTTTCAATGTGGAAGACATTGAAGGACCTCTACCAGAATAGTAGCAACCAGAGGAAATTGGTGCTCAAGGATAAGCTTCGAAGAATCAATATGGAGAAGGGAGATACTATTTCCACATATCTAAACAAGCTCACCACCTGTAGAGATGAGCTTGGCAGTGTGGGAATAACTACTACCGATGATGATATGGTGATCCTCGCTCTCCTTGGCCTTCCAAAGAGTTGGAATAACTACCAGGACTCTATGAATGGAAGGGAGAAATTTTTGGATTGGGAACGATTGTGGTCAGATCTTATGTAGGAGGAGATCAGGAGGAGCACACAAGATGGTTCTTCATCCAAGAATGATGATGAAGAAAATATGGCCTTAGCAAGTAAGGCAAGGAAAGGGAAGGGGAAGGCTTCCCATTTCAAATCGAATTCTTCTCATGGAGGGAAGAAGGGTGACTTGTATAAAGTAAGATGCTTTAATTGTCACAAGATGGTCCATTATGTGACTAATTTCCCATCAAAGAAGTCCAAGAAGGGATCGTCGGAAGGATTGGAAGGTGAGGCATTAGCCTCTCAGTTTGAAATGGACTTTACCCTCATCACATGCATGGTGTCATCGATGATGAGTTGTGTTTGGTATCTTGACAGTGGAGCCTCATTCCACATGATCGGTGATAAAAATTTATTCAGTGCCTTGGAGGAGAAAGACCTTAAGATGGGCATAGAGATGGGTGATGACGGAAGGTATAGTGTTTCAGGAGTGGGCACGGTTTGTTTTCAGAGGGAGCAAGGAGCTCCTCTCACCTTTGAGAGATGTGATGTATGTGCCTAGACTGAAGAAGAACTTGGTATCGGTTGCGATGTTGGAGGAAAAAGGCTACGATGTTGTCTATAGTAAAGGAAAGGCATTCCTAACACACATAGCCATGGGTCAGACCAAGAGGATAGGGATTCGGGTGAAGAATCTCTATAAACTAGAGGTAGATGATTGTGCAACATTGACTACAAAAGCAGAATTGGTGCAAAGCCAAGACATTGGCGAGTTGTGGCATAGGCGGTTGGGCCATTTGCTTCATGGGGCTTTGAAGATAATGCAGCAGATATCTATAGGACTTCCCAAAGGTAAACTTGAGCAAGTTGACACATCCAAAGGTTTTACCTTGGGAAAGTACACCAAGTCTTCCTTTCATGATCGAGACAATCGAGAAAAGGCTATCTTAGATCGATTTCATACTGATTTGTGTGGACCAGTCTCGACGGCATCCACAGCGAAGCAAAGGTATTATGTGATTTTCATTGATGAATATTCTCGTAAATGCTGGATTTATTTCCCAAACTTTCACAATTTTTTTTGAGTTCAAAGCTTTGGTCGAGAAAGAGTCAGGGAAGAAGATGGAGGCCTTGAGAAGCGAAAACAATGGAGAATATGACTCTCAAGAGTTTAAGGACTTCTGTGTAGCAGAAGGAATTAAACGAGAGTTGATGACACCTTAGAACCCACAACAAAATGGGGTCGCTGAGAGGAAGAATAGAACTATTGTAGGGGAAGCACGGGCAATGTTGCATGACCAAGGCCTACCACTTCACTTGTGGGCTAAGGCATGCAACATAGTGGGCATAATAGAAGCCCGCATTGCATACTTGGGATGAAGACACCAGAGGAAGTTTTCTCTAGTAAGAGACTAGATGTGGGTCACTTTACGATCTTTGGCTCATTGGTATATTTCCATGTGACAAAGGATGCATGGAAGAATCTTGATTCAACAACAGAGTTGGGGATATTTGTGGGGTACACTGATACACCTCACAACTATCGGGTGTACTTTCCTACTAGTCGGAGGATATTGGTTTGCAGAGATCTCAAGTTTGATGAGCAGAAGGCCATGCGAGTTTCCATTGAGAGGGAGATCCAACTACAGGTTGTGGAGGAACTGTTGGTTCCTAAGGAGGAGGAGCCTCAGACTAATGTGGAGTAACCGCATGCATAGGTTCCAGGAGTGGAGACATCCACTCAAGCAGAGTCTTCCAGAGATGGACGGAAGCGCACAAGAGAAGCTGACAAATTGTTGGAGGATGCAAGAGAGAATGTGGGAGTGCCATCTTCTCAGTGCAGACAGAGGAGGTCACCTGAGAGGTACACTGGATACATGGCCCTTGCTGGGGAATGTGTTGAGACTGAGCCATATTCCTTTAAGGAAGCAGTGCAGTAGTCGATTTTGGTTGATGTTATGGTGGAGGAGTATGACTCCATAGTTCGTAACAGTGTTTGGGACGTGGTTCCAAGACTGGAGAACAAGTCAGTTGTGATTTCCCGTTGGCTTTACAAGGTAAAGCAAGCTACTGATGGTAATGTGGAGAAGCATAAGGCAATATTTGTTGCCCGTGGCTTTTCACAGGTCGAGGGGATTGACTATGATGAGACTTTTGCTCCTGTCGCAAGGTACTCATATATCAGATCTATGTTGGCACTATCAGCACAAATGGGTTGGAAGATCCATCAAATGGATGTGAAGACTGCATTCCTCAATGGCCAGATTGAGGAAGAGGTGTACATAAAGCAGTCAAAAGGTTTTGAGACCTTCGTTTGTGAGTCACATGTGTGTCGACTCAAGAGAGTGTTGTATAGACTGAAGC
Source organism: Pinus tabuliformis (assembly GCA_031772625.1). Taxonomy (NCBI): domain Eukaryota; kingdom Viridiplantae; phylum Streptophyta; class Pinopsida; order Pinales; family Pinaceae; genus Pinus; species Pinus tabuliformis. Next base: position 999,927,269 of record CM062808.1, on the reverse strand, counting down.
AAGCACCTCGTGCTTGGTACACCAGGATAGACAACTACTTCACCGGGTTGGGCTTCACAAAAAGTGAAGCAGATGCGAACCTATACCACATCGTGGTGAAATTTAAGTTGTTGATCATTGTACTTTATGTTGATGATCTCATATTGACTGGTGATGATCAGTTGATCATGTCTTGCAAGGAGGACCTTGGAAGGGAATTCGAGATGAAAGACATGGGTCTCATGCATTACTTTCTTGCCATGGAAGTGTGGCAGAAGGATGGGGAGTTGTTTGTGTCTCAGGGAAAGTATGCCAAAGAGATACTTAGGAGATTCCACACGGAGAAGTGCAGGCCCATGCAGACTCCTCTAGTAGGTAACTAGAGGAAGGAGGTTGCTACTTCAAGAGAAGTGGTAGAGGCTACTATGTACAAGCAGCTTGTGGGTTCACTGATGTACTTAATGAACACATGACCAGATTTGTGCTATGCAGTGAACCAACTGAGTCAAGTGATGGTTCAGCCTACCAGGATGTTTTGGAATGTGGCAAAGCATGTATTGAGAGACTTGAGAGGCACACCTCATTATGGATTATGGTACAGACAAACAGAGGGAGTGAAACTACAAGGCTTCATTGGTGCAGATTGGGTAGGGAGTCCATCAGATTGGAAGAGCACATCAGGAGGGATTTTCAACCTTCGGTCAGCAGCAATTTCTTGGTACAATAGGAAACAGAGGTCGGTTTCACTCAGCTCGGCAGAGGCAAAATACATGTTTGCAAGTTAGGTAGCATGTGAGGCCATCTAGATGCAGAAAATCCTAGTTGGTTTGTTTGATCAGAGGATGGATCCAACTGTGATCTATTGTGATAATCAGAGTTGCATCAAACTCTCTGAGAATCCAGTATTTCATGATAGGTCCAAGCACATCGACATCTGGTATCATCATCCCAAAGACTGTGTAGCGAGGAGGATCATGTTGCTGTAGTACTGACATTTTGACAAAGGCATTGTCAAAGTGTAAATTCGAGTTCCATAGAGACAGGATCGGGGTGGTAGATAATCCCTTTCTTGTTGAGAGGGAGTGTTGAAATATGGCAATAAGAATATTCCAATTTAATTTTTCCTTGAATTAAATTGTGAATTAAAATCGAATTTAATCTTAACGGCTACTTGGAAATAATTTATTTATTTATTTTAAATTAATTAGTTGGACAAATTCAAGTTAGAAGTCTTTTTGAAGTCATGCAAGAGTTATCTCTTAAATTAAGGAGATAAGATTGAGTTATATTTGAGTTGTAAATAGTTAACTCAGTTTACTGAGTTAAGTCCAGTTAAATTGGTTCCAAACTATTTGAGGAACTAATAGTGAGTTAACAGTCATTTGATGCATTAATGCACTCAACTAGTGCTACTCCAGTTAACTGAAGATTCCCTCATCAAAAACTCATGCATGCCTATTCTGAGAAAGACCCAATTGAGATTAATGTTCAAGGATAGTGTACTACTAGTTGCATGTGTTTCCTCATGGAGAAAACTCATGCATGCAGTCAAGGATTCATCCTTGAGGATTACACAGTTTTGAAGGCTTGGTTTTCCACTTGGTAACAGGCTAATCATCCACAAGGAACAGTGCAAGGAAATAGGAGCTTGGAGGGCAGAGAGGAAGGTTGGAGAGAAGCCAAGATTTGCTGTGAGCATTTGTGAGGATTGTACTGAGAGCTGGCTAGCTGTGAGAGCTAAGGCTTTGTATAATTCCTATGTATTTCCACCATGTATGATAATACAATAGTGTGGGTTTTTATCTGAGACTTTCCCCAAAGTATTTTAATGTGTATTGTGCCATTGATTCTTCTTCTCCTGGTTATATTGTTCAGCTCAATCTTTAAGCTTTCGCAAATTGATAGAAGTAGGTGATAGTATTCTGCTTTGATTTATATTGCATTATCGGGTTAACCTATCACAGATTTTCTACAATTTGCAATTGGTGAGTATTATAATGGAAATATGGTGAATGTTGGTTGAATACATTGTTTTGGTTGAATAGTTGGGATACACAATTGTGCCTACCAATTATAGATTGACATACTTTTTGTTTTTATTTTTTATTCTTTTATTCAGTCTAATTTGTATTTAGTTTCATCTTTGTATTTTACAACGTCGATATTGTAATTTTTTATGAGGTTTAATTGAATACCAATATTGGATGTGTAATGTGCATAGGCACATGGAATAAATATAATTATAATTATATAATAATAATAATTATTATTATTATTATAAATATTAGACTTTTGTGATCCATATTGATAATGAAATTGTCTTTCAGATTAATCACATTATTGAGATTTGTTCGACGTTTCGAACCAACTAAAGTGGTTCATCCTCAGGAAAAAGGTGAAAAATCAATCTTCCCAAATGCTTAAATAACAGAGATGCATCCTTGCCCAGAATTAGCTATTATGAACTAGTCGTTAGAAAAAGGTTGTTAATAATTAGGAATTAGTTAATGGGATATAATATTTATTTATTTATTATTTATTTTCATTTTCAATGTTATTATGTAATAAAATTAATTGAAATAAAATGAAGTAATATTTATTTATTAATTTATTATTTATGTTCATTTTCAATGTTATTATTTAATAGAATAAATAATATTTGATGGATATAATAATAGTTGGTAAGTGATTAGAATTATATTATTAATAATAAAATAAATTCAATATTTAATAGAAAAAAGAAAACTAAACTTAGTTCTAATATTATTATTAAGTCAGGGAAAAATTACTAAAGGAAGCTAAAAAAGGAAAGAAAGAACTAAGTAAAAAGAATAGATAAAAAGAATAAAGGGAGATAAAATGAGATAGAAATAGAAATAATAACGATAAAAATTAGAAAAGAAAAATCAAGAGGAGAGGGCAGGAATCCAACTCCTATTTAATTTCCAACCATCATCCCTGTAGAGATTGATCGTATGCTTCTCAATCTCAATGGCTTCTCTTAGCTTCTTATGATGGAAATGATCAACCCTGGCAATGACCTAGGAATCCTCAATGTAGACATGGTGCTTAGGTTTCACCGCATGTTCGGATAAAGATGAGGAACGAGAACGATTGTGCCTAATGTATGTTGCATGTTCTTAGATTCTTTGGTTTATGGAGTGACCAGTTTCACCAATGTAACTGAATCTCACACGAGCAAGGAATTGAGTAGGCCCCTTTCATGTCTTTAGGGTTAACCGAGTCTTTAACAAATCTAAGAGAATTTTCGATGGCATTAAGGGGCTTGAAGATAGCAGTAAATTTATTCTTCTTAAGAATATGAGCAATATTATATGTGGTCCCCTAGATAAAGGGAAGAAACACATTATAAATTTGATCATCACGAGCAGGTTTAACTCAAGATTCTTTGCAGGCTCTTTGAAACGCTATGATGCCTTGTTATCTGCTATACCCATTATCTTCAAAAACTTTCAGAAGATGAGATTTTCTTCTTCTAAGTGATTCTCATCAGAAATAGTAAGAGCAAAAGAGGAAAGTGTGTTAAGAACTCCTACTTTTTGGGATGGAAAATGATGAGAAGCGACATGAAGATATTGTTCCATGTGTGTTTTTTTACGAAAAACTTGGTGAGAAACAAAACCATCATCCATTCCAGAGAGGAGAATATAAAGGAAATGAAGGCACCCATTAACCTCAACATCCATCGTGAATTTTATGGATTCGGATTGGGGATTAAGATGATTGAGAAACAAATCTAATTTCTCATGACCATGGGGCCAAACGACACAAGTGTCATCGACAAAAATCTTCCATTTCTTAGGGTAGAATGGAGCATAGGCCAAAGCTTTGGTCTCAAAATATTCCATGAATAAGTTAGCAACTATGGGGGAAAGAGGAGAACCCATCATAACCCCACAAGTTTGTTCAAAGAACTCACCTTGGAAGCTAAAAAAGGTGGAGGTAAGGCAAAGACCAACCAATTTTTCCATGTCATTATCGGTTATTTGATTAATGACATCAATGGACTCTTGAATAGGGACTTTTTTATAAAGGGAGACAACATCAGAGCTCACTAACAAATCCCCTGGGTCAAGCCTTATATATTTCACCTCTTTGATAAAGCAAGATGAGTCTTTGACAAAGGACTCTGTGCGACCAACAAGAGGTTTGATATTCTTTTAGCAAGAAGATAAGAGGGACCACCTATTATGTTGACAATAGGTCTCAAGGGGATCCCAGTTTTATAGACCTTTGGAAGGCCATAAATTCTAGGGGTAAGAGGATTGATTTCAATAAGATTTTGTGAATAGGATTAAGAGAATTATTATATTTTATGGCTTGCGCGATTTCTTTAGAAACTTTTTTAATGGGATTATTTTTAAGTTTAATGTAACTACCACTGTTATGAAGATGGTCAATCACCTTGTTAACATATTTAGCTTTATCAAGGATAACAATGACCCCTCCTTCATCAACTTTTAGGACGATAATGTCAGGGTTTCCCCTTAATAATAATAATAATTCCCAATGTCTTTTTAAAAATGTGATCAACCTTTCTAGTATAGATATAGATCCTTTTGTTCTTTGCCTCTTAAATAAAGGACTTAATTTACCTTTAAAGCCTTAAGGACAAATCCTAACATTGTCATCCTAAAAGCTAATAAAGAAGGGGCGATTGTTATCCTTGATAAAGATGACTATGTTAACAAGATGATTGACCATATTCATAACAGTGGTATTCACATTAAACTTAAAAAGAATCCCATTAAAAAGGCTTCTAAAGAAATCACGCAGGCCATAATCTAATAATTCTCTTAATCCTATTAGGAAAAATCTTATTAAAATCAATCCTCTTACCCCCATAATTTATGGCCTTCCAAAGGTCTATAAAAATGGGACTCCCCTAAGACCTATTGTCAACACAATAGGTGGACCCTCTTATCTTCTTGCTAAATTACTGGCTCAAAAGCTCAAACCTCTTGTTGGTCACACAAAGTCCTTTGTCAAACACTTTGCTTCCTTTATCAAAGAGGTGAAATATATAAGGTTTGACTAAGGGATTTGTTAGTGATCTTTGATGTTGTCTCCCTTCATACAAAAAAACATTTTCAAGAGGCCATTGATGTCATTAACCAGATAAATAATAATGACACGACCAAAATGGTTGGTGTTTTCCTTACCTCCACTTGTTTCAGCTTCCAAGGTGAGTTCTTTGAACAAACTTATGGGATTGCGATGGGTTCTCCTCTTTCACCCATAGTTACTAACTTATTCATGGAAGATTTTGATACCAAATATTTGGCCTCTACTCCATTCTTCCCTAAGAGATGGAAGAGGTTTGTCGACAACATTTTGTCATTTAGCCCCATGGTCATGAGAAATTAGATTTGTTTCTCAATCATCTTAATTCCCAATCTGAATCCATCAAATTCGCAATGGAAGTTGAGGTTAATGGGTGCCTTCCTTTCCTTGATATTCTCCTCTCTAGATTGGATGTTGGTTACATTTCTCACCAAGTTTTTCACAAAAAAACTCACACAGAACAATATCTTCATGTCGCTTCTTATCATTTTTCGGCCCAAAAATTAGGAGTTCTTAACAATCTTGCCACTCACGCTCTTATGATTTCTGATGAGAATCACTTAGAAGAAGAAAAATCTCATATTTTGAAAGTTTTTGAAAATAATGGCTATAGCAAACAACAAGGCATCAAAGCATTTCAAAGAGCCTGTAAAGAATCTCGAGTTAAACCTACTCATGATGATCAAATTTCCAATGTGTTGCTTCCCTTTATCTAGGGGACCACATATAAGATTGCTCATATTCTTAAGAAGAATAAAGTTGTTGCTATCTTCAATCCCTTTAATACCATTAGAAATTGTCTTAGATCTATTAAAGACCTGGTTAACCCTAAAGACATGAAAGGGGTCTACTCAATTCCTTGCTCGTGTGAGATTCCTTACATTGGTGAAACAGGTCACTCCATAAACCAAATAATCCAAGAACATGCAATAGAAATTAGTCACAATCGTTCTTGTTCCTCAACTTTAGATGAACATACCAGGTCATCGCCAGGGTTGATCATTTCCATCATAGGAAGCTAAGAGAAGCCATTGAGATTAAGAAGCATGCGCTCAATCTCGACAAGGATGATGCTTGGAAATTAAGCAGGAGTTGGATTCCCGCCCTCTCCTCTTGAATGTTCTTTTCTAATTTTTATCTTTATTATTTCTATTTCTATTTTCATTTCTATCTCATTTTATCTCCCTTTATTCGTTTTATCTATTCTTTTTACTTAGTTCTTTCTTTCCTTTTTTAGCTTCCTTTAGTAATTTTTCCCTAATTTAATAATAATATTAGAACTAAGTTTACTTTTTTTTCTACTAAATATTAATTTTTTAATAATATAATTATAACCACTTACCAACTATTATTTAATCCATCAAATATTCTTTATTCTATTAATTATATTAAATAATAATATTGGAAATGAAAATAAATAATAAATTAATAAATAAATATTACTTCATTTTATTTCAAATAATTTTATTACAAAATAACATTGAAAATGAAAATAAATAATAAATCAATAAATAAATTAATATTATATCCCATTAACTAATTACTAATTCTTAACAACCTTTTCCTAACGACTATGTTACATAGTATTTTGTCACACCTCCTGCACTTCCCCGTGACATACCCTGAAGTGCCCGAAACATGACCATCATGCAATGTACTCATTCATATATGCAGTTCATATCCTTCCTAAGACTTTGATTGGAAAATTCCTTGAGCTTCCCTTGAAGGAAATAACTCTAAAACCCTAATTTGAGAATCATCGCCCTTATGAGACTAAAAACAACGATGATCGCCTATTTCACTGTACTTGACCCGCGATGACATCGCTCTATTCACTTGTATACCCATGATGATCACAAAAAGGAAATTTTCCCAAAGAGGACGAGAAGCTTCGTGATCTAGAAGCTTCTAAAGCAGGGAGCTGGAGGTTGTTTGGGATAGATGAGGTCAAATTATCCCAACTTGTCCTCTTGGTCTTATCCCTATGAGCTATGTCCTTGAGATAAGGGCCTACTCCTATCTTTGGAGAGATCCTAACTCCCTTTCCTAGCCTATATATTCATCCTCTCCCATTCACAAATGGTTGGTCTATGTCTATTTGAACCCTTATGCTAAGATTGTGCCTATATGCTACTCATTTGGCTTGGAGAAGGAGTTCTTGGAGAACTTAGCTTGGACTTGGACATTCATTGAAGGAGTTCCTATCAACATCAAGGCTTGGTTGTATGCTTCCCCTTCTTTTCTATTAATATACAACTACTAGTTCATTTTCCATTGATGTGTATACTTATGTATCATCTATCTTAACATTCCTTGATTAGATATCATTTTTGGGATTCAACTGCGTTAAGTAAGTCATTCAAACGTATGACCATTTCCATGAGAGGTAGTCGTAACTGACTAATTTCTCATGATTTTTGAATAGTTCACTTAGCACTCATTGCATCGAGTGATGCTCACAGGGGTGAAGAAGTGGGATTGAAACTAGTGAAATGTGGAGAACGAATCACATAGCATCAATCATCACTTCCGGGGCTTGCACTCGGTAACCAGGACTTCCCAGGAGGTCACCCATCCCAGAACTCCTCTGGCTCAAGCACGCTTAACTGTGGAGTTTTTCCCACAATCAAGCCCACTTAGCTTGCTACCCCATTTGCAAAACCTTAGCAAGTATTGTGCCTCATGAACCATTCAAGTAGAGATCCCTTGACTCTTTTTGAATCCCAAAAATGATATCTAATATAATGCACTGCGTAAATCCCCCATACTTAAATTCCTTGATTAGTTAAGTAGGTTGCTTTTGAATATGATATTGGTATTTGCATGCTTTATTGTGTCTCGATATCTTGTGCAGGTGCATAAATGCTGTGAGCAGTAGGAACGAGGTCGTGACACAAGTGATTTAATATCTTCAACGAAGGATGATGATAGCATCTGAACGAGGTAGGCCATCTTCTTCGTCTCTCTTTTCAATTGTAATCTAGGAAAGTGTCTAGTAGGTTTCCACGTAGGTTTCTAGTCCCACTCATTGGGCTAGAGGGATCGTCTCTATCCGCAAAGAGGATTTACCTAGACAACAAAATGGAAACTCTGTTGGGGAATCTGTGACCCTTTCCATTCAATCCTTCATCCTGCTTTTGTGTTGAGTTTGACCAACCGTTCATTTTCAGGCTTGTTTGTTTGTCTGTAACTTTTTCAGTCACTGGTAATTGTTTGAAGGTTCTTGGTTTTTACTGATCTTGAAGATTTTTTGGTTTTATCTCATATTTCTCGACCATCGCAGTTTTCTCCCCGACAGTCGCGATGACATCGCGAATGTGTTAATTACAATTGTGATTATCGTTGTTTTTCCTATGACAAGTGTGATGATCCCAAAAGTTTAAAAAAAATAGGTTTTTCTTCCTGATTTCAGTATTTTTCCTTCTAGTGGTGGTTTTTCAGTGTCATTGTAGTGTCATTTTCGTTGTTGACATGTTTGTTTGATTACAATTTTCTGTTGATTTGGTTTAAGTGTGTTTGGAGCCTGATTTGCTTTCTAGGGCTCCTAGGGTTTCTAGGTTACCCTTCATTCACTCATTGCTCTACTCTTCAGAGATCAATTACCTTTGTTCAAAGAGTTCTTTTGCATCTAGACATCTTTTGCAAGTCACTTTTAGTTCTTTGGTATAAAGTTGTTTTCATTAGTGTCGAATGAAGTAGATGCTTTGAAAGTCACTTTAGTTCCATTGGCAAGAAATAGATTAAAAAATTGTTTGTTTTTCATTGAATCGAAAGGAAGTGCTTGTTGTTATTCTTGTGTTTCGGAAAGTGAATGTGTATATCATTGAATTATTTTCGAAACATTTCTTGCATTCAAATCGGAAAGTGAAAGAAATTTTCATGATTAGTGAATTGTTTGCATTTTCTTTTGCTCTTTTGCACTAGTTTGCATTATTGCATCTTTAGTGAAAAGAAAAAGATTTTCATTTCTATGGCATTGCATTTATTAGTAGAATGAAAGATTAGATTTCACTTTTACTTATTGCATTTGAAAAAATTGTATTGACCCTTTTTTCATTGTTTGATGCATTGATTGGTTGTTTCTCTTCCTTTGGTAGAATAACCTTCATTGAATAAAAAGTTTTTATTTTCATCATTTAGTTGCATTTTAGGAGCAGGTGACATCATTGAGCCCTCAAAACTGAAATCAAATTCAAAGATAAAATTAAAATTTACCTCAATGAATCTAAGGAGCATTTGAAACATTAATTTTCATACTTAGTGGTCGAGGCTAGAGATGTGTTCTGGCATCTATAAAACTTAGCAGCTATCATTCACAATACTCTTGCATTAAATAGTGCTAGCATGAACCTGTGCTCCCCGTACCATCGAGTATATAAAGGGAGACCCTCATAGGTTGCAAATCTTTATCCATAGGAACCCAAGTCTACCACCCTATAAACGTGATACACTGAACACAACATTCGGGGAGATTGTCTGCACGTACGTCAAGTCCTTGGTAAATTTATTTACTAAGGTGTATATTGCAGTTCACAGTTACTTGGTACTCCTTTTTGCCTAGAGCTACCTGAGTAGTCATTTCGATCTTTTATGACTCCTTAAATTTGAAAAGGTCACTGAGCACTTGTCATTTCAAGCTCGCTAAACCATTGAAAGTGACTAGAGTCATCTTTTCATCCTTTTCTCGACTCTTAAAAGATGAAAAGGAAAAGTTTTTGTTTCAAATTCTAAAAATATCTACTCACGATAACATGTCGAACCCATACAGTTTCTTCTTGGCCCAATCTTGAGTAAATCATTGTAAATTTTATTTTTAATCAACCCTCAATGAATTTCCTTTCCTTTTATGCTCTTGAGAGAAAGTCATCGTGGCTGAACCATTGAGTTCACCCCAAAGTTCCCCTTCGTTTTCTGACACTGAAGGGTTTTCACAAGGATTTCATCCGAAACTTCCTTAATCACTTGAAGCTCAAGGTTTTGAACTTGGGATTGTCCTAAGAATTCAACCCCTTTCTTCTCATCCACCACCTTCGGATTCCTTGTCACCTCAAGAATCTGATCGAGAAACTCCTAAGAGTCCACATAGGTTTGTCTTATATCTGCTGAATCTGTTATTTGATCTTGTTGTGATATCTACTTAGCATCCTTACAATCCTAACGATTGGCCTGGTGTTCCTTTGGAGTTATCTCCTCGTACATCTCAGATTCGTCCTTGCCAATTGTTTCCACCCATGGATTCAAAAGGTGAGATCCCAACCTATTCTTCAGGTCATTCGAAAGTTTCCGCTACTCATACTCCTCATGTTGATGATGAACAAGGGTATGAATTTCCTCCAGAAGGATTTCCTTTTACAGGTATAGTCCCATCCCACACACTTCTTGAAACCAATGGGCGTATGTCTCCACCTAGTTATACAACCCTAGCCCAGTTAGTTTCAGGTACTCCTAGTGCTTCATGTTTGTATCAAAATACCATTTGGTCTTCAAATGCCATGTCCACTATTGGCTCGTTCATTTCAAACGCGACCTCTCAAATTTTTGTACAAATTGATGTTACGTCAGTTCCTGTTTAGCCTACGATCCCATCACCACCTGTATCATTGTTTCAACCATCTATTTTGGTACAAAAAAATGTTTCAGGTCAGGTTTTAGTGAGTTCTTCCACCCCTCCATCTAGTGGACACAATGTGCCACTGCTTGGGGAGGAATATATGAACAATCCTCTTGTTTCAGGTGAAACCCATGTGAGCAGATTACAATCTCACATGGTTGGAGTCAATCAAACTTGTTCTGGTGGTATTCATAACCCTGTTGGTCCATCCAGGTTACGGAATATCCAGTATCAACAACCTTATACAGCTTAGATTCCACTCCAAAAGCCTTATGTCCCATATGCTTCGCAAGCCTTGGTCAATCCACCTTACACTCCACAAGTAGGAGCTTATGTCCAGCCTCACCAATCCACTATTCCTGCTGGATATGGTGAGATTCAATTCGGTAATTTCCAATACCCATAGGGTATATCCCAAGGAACTATCCAATAACCCTTACAACATCAAGGGAAACCCTTGCAGCAGTAAGGGAAACCATTACAGCAGCGAGGGCAAACTTTGCAACAATAGGGGCAACCTTTGCAGTAGTGTCAACAACCTTTGTAGAATCAAACTCAATTTGTTCAGTAGCCTACTCAACCTTTGTACTCGCAAGGCCAACCTTTGTAGCAGCAAGGTCAACCTTTACAATAGTAAACTCAGCCTTTGCAACAGCAACAATAGGTCCAACAGAATTACAACCCATATGCTACATATAGTGCTTATCGACGGCCTATGGTAGGTCAATATCAGACCTACCCTAGACCAAATCCGCCTTATGGTCAAGGTACCTTTCAGTGGGGGAAAAATCAAGTTCCCTATGGTCAAAATCCTCCACTGTGGGGGTAGAATCCTTACTAGCAAGGTTGGAACCCACAGTTTGGGCCTCCTTAAAGGCCTTACATGTCTCTCAATAAAATGCTATGTTGGCACTACCTGATGTCTCAAGGCTCAGAAATGATCCTATTCTTCATTTTCCTTACTGGCCTCTGGTTCCAACTAAAATTCCAAGCGATTTCCCTAAATTTGAAGGAAAACTTAAAGAGGACCAGCAAGCCCATGTGATGACATATCACTTATGGTGCTCTTCAAATTCTTATGTTGATGATTCTATCAGTCTTCGCCTATTTCAGAGAACCTTAACATGTGCTGCTACAAAATGGTATGTCAAGTTACCTCGAGGTACCTATGCTAACTTTAACTCTTTAGCTTTGGATTTCATCACCCACTTCCAGTTTCCAGTTCGTTATGAAACTGACACTCATTTGCTGACATCTCTCAAGCAAGATACTGCGACACACATTTCTGATCATATCCTTGAATGGAGATATAGGCGTCGCGTCATCAAATTTGAGATTTTTGATGATTTTTTGACCGAATGGTTCACAAAATCCTTCATAAAAAAGATTTCTAAGGATATAACAATGGGTTGTTGTGTTACCGAGGATCAAGCTATTGCTTGTTCCCAGTATCTAGACTTAGTCTATTCTCAATCTGGCATGTTATACGAGATGTTGCCTGATGCTCCAAAACCATATTCGGATCCCAATCTGGAAAATTCAAAGTATACTGATGTACCACATGTTGATGGTATCATTGTATTAGTGTCCTAGACTTCCACTAAGACTTCTTCGAAGCAAAATTCTGTGTCAGATACTAGTTCCAACCATCCTTCGAAAAATTTGTCAAATCTTGGTAAAACCTCCAAGGTACATGTTGTTGAGTCTACTGCAGTAGATAAGGCCTCCAAAGGTAAGAAAAAGTGTAAATTTAAAGCCAAAACTGATACCCCAAAAAAGGATCCACCCAAATCATCTATTGATGATGCTTCCAAGAGAAAGTCGAAATATCGTTGCCTCATTTGTGAGGAAGACCATTATACAAAGGATTGTCCCCGACGAGCTGAAGTTAACCGTTTATTGAAAGGGACTCCGGCTATTTTGAAAGAACCTTTTCCATCTCAGTAGACACAGTTGGTAGACCAACCGAAATCCTTTTCCTCCTCTGGTTCCCAAGTTTTCATGATGCAAGGTTCATCGCATATTTCGCTTGCTACTCGAACAAAGGACTATCAAAATCCGCGAAGCAGATGGTGGAGAAAGAAGTCACAGATATACCTTCTACTTCTACTCCATCCAGTTTTGGTCTGCTCCATATTGAGCATCCTTACAATGAGTCTATAATCTGACCACCTCCCAAGGGTGTACTTCGGAAATCATCTTATAATCTGAATGTTAGAGTTGCACAACATTATAATATTGTTGAATATTTAGCTCAAGAACCTTCAGTGATGTCTACTTTGGAAGTTCTCCAAACATTTCCAACACAACAAAAATCATTGTTGTCTACTATAGGTGTTATTTATCCTACCGATTCGATTTTAATTGCCTTCGATCTTGAAAACCACACTCCTCGTCTTCCTCATCAAATTTCTTTTCTAATTCAAGTTATCATTAAAGGAAAGGCGATTCATCAGACTGTTATTGATGAAGGTGCTTCCACCTGCATCATGTTTGTTTCGTGTTGGAAGGCCATTAGCTCTCCTCCTCTCAATCAGTCCCTGAACACTTTGGAGGCATTTGATGGAAGAGGCTCCCATCCGTATGGTATTCTCACAAAGTTGCCAATCATGTTGGAAGGAAATACCGTTGAGCTAGAAGTGGAAGTTGTAGATGTGAATCTCAATTACAACCTTCTTCTCAGGCAGAGTTGGACCTATGCCATGTTTTGTGTGGTTTCTTCTTTGTTCTAGGTACTTTGTTTTGTTCTGGTACTTCGTTTTCCTCATGAAGGAAAAATTGTCACTATCGACCAATTGTCTTTTTTCTCTTCCAGTTCATCGAACGAAAATGTCCTATATGTGGTAAATACAAAAATTCCTTATGAGAGTGTGGGGGTAGGTATTTTTAAAGATTCTTCTTTAATGGGTACTTTTATTCTCCCACCTCCAAATGTCACTTCGATCAATATGATCTCAGTTTCTATAGATCCTTGGATTATTCCTACTCCAGATCAAATTGATTCATTTGGTGATTCTATGTCGTTAAGTCCACTAGAACAAGTTTATCAAGAAATTGTCTTGGCTTCAACGGCCACTTTAGAAAGTCATGTTGTTTTCAATATGAACTTGGATACTTATGTGCCATCTCCTTGGATTGGTTCATGGGATTCTCTGGATCCTTTGAGCGAGACATTCCCCATCGATGAGAGTATCGTTGAGGTTATGTCTTTGGACGAAACTCCTTGGAACGATCTCCATCATCATTCTTCATTTCTTCCCAGCCTCAATGAGATGCCTTCATGTCTTGAAGCATTTTTTTCTCATTTCCCAACACATCCACTTCAAACACCTGTCTTGGTGCATGAAGTCTTGTCTGAGGGTAATATGGGAAACATTACTACAACCCTACCCATTGACATTTCAGTCCAACCTGAAATCGTCAAAATCTTTCAACTGGGGGCACCTTTTCCTCATCATGAGTTCAAGTTTTTCTTGCCTCCTTTCATGAGAATTTTTCACCGAGTCTCTACCATTCTCCCATTATCACAATGGGGTTTTCATCCTATGACTCGTAACCCTCACTCGCCCAGGGGGCATGGGGGCATAGCCTTCTATGAGTTTTACTCTATTATTTGGCTAAGTCAATGCTTACACGTCATGTCAATGGTGAACCTTTGGTTTTATTCTCTATTGATCGATTACCTGATTCTGGAAATGGGCTCTATTTGAAAAAGTATTATGCGTGAAATTCGTGTAAAGACTTATTGTACATTAGTGTGTGAATTCATTGGTGTGTACTTTTTTATTTTTGATGTGTTTGTTTGCTTTGCAGACATGTGTTTTTATGCTTACCTTGTATTCCACTCGGTTTGCAGATGTCGTTAATTCATTATCTCGGTTTTGTTGATGGTACTTGTTGTAGCACACGAAATTTGTCTTCCGCAACTTGGGCACTCTTTACCCCTGATGGCGATTTGATTAACTTACAAGGTATATGTCTCATTCGAACAACTAACAATATTACTAAGTACAGTGCAGTCATTGAACTATTATCAGAATCAACTGCTCTTAGCATTAGAGATTTAGTTGTCAAGTTAGATTCAAAACTCGTTGTATTACAGTTAAACAATCATTATTTGGTAAGAAATCCATAGATAATGTGTATGTATCTACGTGTTTGATTACTGGAAAGAAATTTTGATCTTATCACATATCAACATATTCCACGCAATTTGAATACATTAGCAGATGCATTATAAAACTATGTTCTTGATAGACATTTGCGTAATTTATAAAACCAATCACATCATCATGATTCATGGACATATAAGTAGAAAATAAAACTTGCATACACACACACACACACACACACACACACACACACACATATATATATATATATATATATATATCGTGTTTGTCATAGTGTTTACATCAAAATCACAAAAAATAAAGTGTTCTGAGACACTTGGCTTTAAAAGCCTAAAAAATGTGTAAAAGTAACTAGAAAAGATATCAGCTCACATGATGCTCATGGTAGCATGAGACTTCTCTAATCACTCGGCCTAACAGCCGATGCAATCTCGTTGATACTCCTATGGTGTGGCTTTTCCATCGCAGTGGCTCCTCTCAAATACTTGAGAATCTACTTGACTACCTTTCGATGCTCTTTACCTGGATTGTTCATATACCTTCTCACAACCTTGACTCCATGTGCAACATATCGTCGTGTGCACCTGATCGCATATAATAGGCTGCCAATTGTTGATGAATATGGAACCTTGGACATGTAGTTTATCTCCTTCTTTGTCTTAGGACACATCTCCTTTGTCAATTTTAAATGGATAGAATAATGTGTACTAATTGTTTTTCATATTTCATTTTAAATATTTCCAAAACCTTTTCCATGTACTCACTTTGATACAATGTTAATTTATGGATTTCTCTATCTCTTTTTATTCTCATACTAAGGATTTCCTTTGCAACACCCAAATCCTTAATAGCAAGCAAATTAGCTAATATTATTTTTAGCACATTTATATCCTGCATGTTAGACCTTGCAACAAATATATCACATGCACACAATAACAAGATAATATAACTTCCATTATCTAGTCTCTTAAAATAAACATAGTGGTTAGACTACATCTATAATAACCTTGTTCTATCATAAATTTGTCAAACTTCAAATACCATTTCCTTGGAGTTTCTTTAAACCATACAATCTCTTCTTTAGTCTAAATACTAAGTTTTCCTTCCCTTTGATTTCACATCCTTATGGTTGTTTAATATAAATATCTTCCTCCAAGTCTCCATGGAGGGAAGATCTATTTACATCTAACTACTCAAGATGAAAATCTTCTACTACCACTAAACTTAAAATATTTCTAAGTGAAGTCATTTTGACAATAGGAGAAAATATTTCATCAAAATCTATACCTTTCTTTTGTGTAAACTCGTTTACAACAAGTCTAGTCTTGTACCTCTTTTTACCTCCATCGTTTTCCTTCAACTTGTAAACCCATTTATTCTATAATGCTCTTTTACTTGCAAGCAATGAGACCAAGACCCAAGTTTGGTTATGTACTAAAGATTCCATCTCTTGTTGCATGCCTTTCTTCCATTTGATTCTAATTTCTACCTACATTGCCTCTTCATATCTTTCTAGTTCAACATAATCAGTCAACAATACATAATACAATGAAGGAGAGTATTCTTCAGGGGATCTACTTAACCTGGTTGATCTTCTAACAAAACTTGTAGGAGTTTAAGGTACCTATTGCTATTGTTGTTATTGAAATTTGATTCTATAACACCTTTGGAATTTCTTTATCTGTGATTTCATCAAGAACTGTGTATTGTGTGTTTTCCTTTTCCTATTTCGTTTTTTGAAACTAATCTTTCTACATGACCTTCTCATTAAATACCACATCTCTATTCATAATGATTTTGTGATTTTCATAATCCCATAAGCGATAGCCAAAAATATTTAACTCAATATCCAACAAAAGTACAATTCTTGGATTTTGTTTCAAACTTGTTCTATTTTCTTTGTCAATATGGAAAATGTTTCACAACCAAAAGTCTTATGAAATGAGTAGTTTATTTTTTCACCCATCAATGCCTCCTTCGGAATGACACCGTCCATGGAACTTGATGGCCTTCTATTTTTCAAGTAAATAACAATATTGACAACATCTGCCCAAAACTACAAGGGAAATCCTACATGAAATCTCATACTCCTTGCATGCTCCCTAATTTTCCCACTCATCCTTTTATACACACCATTTTCTTGTGGTGTTCCTAAAACTATATTCTCTCTACGAATTTAATGGTATGAATAGTAACTACCAAACTCATTGCGATATTCACATCCGTTATATGATCTGAGACACTTCAACTTATTTCCTGTCTCATTCTCAACTAAAACTTTCCATTTCTTAAAAGTACCGAAGACATCATATTTGTTCTTAATGCAATAAACCCAAGTTTTCCTAGTTGCATCATCAATAAAAATAGCATAATAATAAAATCCACCAAGAGATGATACCATAGTCGGTCCTCATACATCTATATGTGAAAGATCTCACTTTTCACTCTTATTTTCCTTCCCAACTTCGAGAAATATAACTCTTTTCTATTTTCCATAAACACAATGCTCATAGAAGTTGAAATCAACCTTCTTCAAATATGGAGATAATTTCCTTGAGTGGAAAATTTGAATCCCTTTCTCAGTATAACCAGTAAATAAATACAATGTACCTACGTTCTCTCCTTTTGTTATGATTAGATATCTATAGTTACCTTCCATGAATATCCCGTAAATGTGAATGTACAACATTCATTTCTTAAGTTCCTTGTTGAAATTAGATTTCTTCTTAAATTAGGGATGTGTCTTACCTCTTTCAACAACCGTTCATTTTCATTTTGTCATTTTATCCATACCTTTCCCTTTCTAACAAATTTACATTGTCCATTATCACCTAATAAACCTATCCAAAACCACCTTAAAAAATGTCTTGAAAACATTTCCTATAGGGTGTGGCATGGAATGAATCCCTTGAATCTATCACCTAGGAATTAGAAATGTTATCTACTGAAAAGATTAAAGCATCTTGTAACACATCACTTGTTACATTTGCTTCCTTGTTGTTCTCCTATTGTTCATCTCTTTCTCTTTTTCTTATTTTGTCCTATCTTCCCACAATGAAAGCATTATAGCCTCCCTATTGATGTGGATCTATACTTCTTAAAATTTCCATGCTTCCTTGGGTACTTTCCTCTCTCCCTTGGGTACTGTCAAATCATTACTTCATGTCTCGCCTATGCTTTTCTGTAACATGTCCCTGCTAAGGATAACATCAACAACATCATCAAATTTTAAAGTGTTTGAACTAGACATATAATTAGTCACAACCATAACCAAGCCCATTCCATATTTTTAGCAATGAGCACAAACTCAAAATAGCCCTAACCTCATCATCAAAGTTTACTCGTATAGAACTTACTTGAATGGTGAATGTGTTAAATTGATTTAAATGATCAACAATAGACCCAACTTCTGTCATCTCCATATTAAAAAAATTCTTCATAAGAAATACCTTGTTGGAAGTTGACATTTTTTCATACACTTTTGCCAATGCCATCATCAAACCCTCTACTCCCTTTTCTTTCAAAGTGTTGAAAACCATCGATGCTACTAAGTACAATTGTATTATTCCCAATGCCCTTCTATTAAGAATCTCTCATTCTTCATCATTCATAGTCATTGGCTTCTTTGTTATTTTGTCCAATGGGAGAAAAGGTTTTTTATAATATAGAGAATCTTCCTTTTACATCTTCCATAGTTGGAAGTTTTGGCCATTAAATGTTTTGACCCAAAAACGTTTTCCACCATTGCTCCCACTCGAACTAGGAACCCTTTATGAGTTTTATCATCCAAAATAAACCTTTGGCTCTAACACTAGTTGTTAGGAATAAAATCACATAGTGATAAAATCAAAATGTATGTAGAAATAAAACACAGAAGGAAACACTACAAAGGAGACATTGATATCTGTGGTTAACCTAACTTGGGCTACATCCATAGAGAAATAGTTGGTCCTTATTTTCATTCCATTCGAAAAAATGAAAGAAAAAAAACTCACATCACATCTATTGCAACCTCCTCTTCTCTCTCACAATCTCCTTGTAACAACCATTATTAACATAGTTATCAATCAAATGAGAACTCTACCGATTACCTGTTTTTTTGAGGTAGCAAAAAAATCTTCCGATTTTGAAAAGTGTTGATTCATAATACACATTTTTTTTGGAGCATATTTTTGGCACTTTAAATTTTCTTATGTATCAATTATGAATAATTTTTTTTAAATGTAAGTGATTTCATGCTAATTTTGAAAAGTGTTGACGAAACATCAATCATTTTTTTAGAGGACTTATTTTTTACACTTTAAATTTTCTAATGTATTAAGCGTGGATACTTTTTTTAAAATATTAGTGATTTTCATGCTGATTTTGAAAAACATCAACTTTTTTTGAAGACATATTTTTGACACTTTAAATTTTCTTATGTCCTAAGTATACACAATGTTTTTTTAAAATGTTGATTAGTTATCCATTCTTCAAGTTGTCTTATTCCTCTTTTTATTTTTCATCCTAAGATGTTTGTTTTTTAAAGGTTTTCCAAACATGTGTTTTTTGTTTTTCTTTGTAATGCTTTTTTATAATTTTTTTTGCAAAATTAAAAAATAATATTAATATTTTGAGGTTAAGATTTTTTTATATATTTATATATCATTAATCAATACTTCAATACACATAAAATAATTGTCACTAAAAAATAATAATTTTAAACACTCCAATATGTCATTTTTCTTATTATTTTTTAAATGTTATTTTTTAAATTTTTTTGTTAATTTATTTTAAAGTTTTATTTATTTATTTTTTAATGTATGTTTTTAATTTTTTAATTTTTTTCATTTAAAAAAATAAAATAAAAAAAATTTAATGTTTTTTAAATTTTATTTTAATATATTATTTATTTATTTATTTTAATGCTTCTTCTTTTTTTAAATTATCGAATCAGTTATTATTTATTTATTTTTTCTTTGTTAATTTTTTAATTTTTTTTTAAATTATGTTTTTTTTGAAATATTTTTTTTGTTTTTGTTACTGTTTTTAATTTTTTTGTTTAAATTTTATTTTTTGTAAGTTTTTTTTTCACATTTTTATGTTTATCTTTTTTATATATTTTTTTATATTTGATTTTTTTGGGTAATATTTTTATTTTATTTTTTATGTTTTATTACTTATTATTATTGTTTGAAACTTTTTATGGTTTTTTTGTTTTTGTTTATGTTTTTTATCAATATTTTAATTTTTGGTTTTTTTTTTGTATTTTTCTTATTTATTGTTTTATTGTTTTATTTAAAAAAAAAAATTCTCTATAGGGTCCGTGTCGATGCTCGACTAGCAAACCAATCACATTATCTATCAATTTAATAGTTTATTTTAAAGTTTTCATTATAATGAATCGAATCTGCCTCCATAATGTGTCAATTTCTTAGTTGGTCTTTAAGTTTTCATTACAATGGGTCAAGTTTGCCTACACTGTATGTCAATTTGATGGTTGATTTTTTATTTTTTTTTACAATGTGTCAAGTTATCTTAGGCTAAGATTTTAAATCATTATACTTTTAGCATTTAAAAAAGAAATTATTGTTGGTATAATGACTCTTTCATTTAGGTGTTCATTTAAAAAAAAAGTCGTAACTTTTTTCCATATTGCCATGCTTGAAATATGTTGAAAACTTAAGTTTTTTTGTAGTCATAGTCTTTGGTTTTAATTCCATGTTTGAAAAATTGTCAAAATTTTAAGGTTTTTCTAAGTCGTGATATTTTATCTTTAATGCTATGGTTGAACACAGTTATAAGTATTTTTTCTTTAACACCATGACTGAAAATTGTTGGAATTTTAAGGTTTTTCAGATATGTGGTATTTTATCTTTAATGTTATGCTTGAAAATCATTGGAATTTTAAGGATTTTCAAAGACGTGATGTTTTATCTTTAATACCATGCTTGAAAATCATTGGAATTTTAAGGTTTCCCGAAGTCATGATATTTTATCTTTAATGTCATTATTAAAACACTAGTACAAAATAACTATTTAGTTACTAAAAAAACAATTAAATTTTGCATATAAACGACCAATTTTCGTTCGGTGACCAATCGTGGCTAATTTACAATATCTTATAATGCGACCAACTTTTAGTCGTATTTAGCTTAATCATTAATTGGTTGTCTCAATTTTATCTTCTAGTAGTATATCTAGCCACAAATTTGGTCATTAATTGCCACAATTAATGATTAAATACACAACAAAATATACTATTACTCAATCAACTCAGAAAATCAATTAATAACAAAAAAAATATGATTAAAATATTGGTCACATTATAAGATACTATAAATTAGCTAATAATAGTCATATATATTCAAATTTTAGTCATCGTTTGAAACCAATTAATAACCAAATAAATATGACTAAATTTTGGTCGTATTATAATATATTGTAAATTAACTACTAATAGTCATATATATATGTGAAATTTAATCATCATTTGTAATCATAAATTTATCATTTACAGTAATCATTTTTTTGTAGTTTCATATTCATTTCATTTACTTTCATTAATAACTATTATAAATGACTAATTTAGTCATTGTATATTCATTTTATTTGTGTTCACCATAATCAATATAAACTACTAATTTAGCAGTTTTATATTGATTTTATGTGTTTATTATTAATCAACATAAATTAATTCAGATGATTTTGCGATTAAATTTTAAAAATAAATAAAATAAAATAAAATAAAAAAAATCCATACAATGTGCATGTTCATCTAATATGAAAACACAAAGTTACATATGTTAATTACAATACTAAATAATATCAAGTACAATTATAAATAATTTCAACCATATAAATTATATTATATGAAATGTCAAGTATTACAATGAGTTTCCAGTTTAATATTGGTTGGACTACAATTTATACATGAAATATTGTTTCATAAATTCAAAACATTATCATTATGCTACCAAGGCATTGCAGGTGAATTCGCAAACTCTAAAGGATTGACCATTAGTATGTATGTGTGTGTCTCATGTGGAATGTTGGCTTTAAGGGTATCACTAGATCGATTCTCTTCTATCTCTCTCTTTTTGCATTTGTAACTCCAGTGTTATTGTTCTCCTCTTTCTTCAATTTCTGCTTCCTACCATCAATACTGAGTTCCTCTTCTGAAAATAAAGACGATAAACATTGGATTATAAACTAAACTAGATTATAAAGAATTTAAATGACATATACCCAAACATTTGCAATTCCAATGCCATTTTTCCCTGGGAAAACAAAAAACTCGAACATTTTTTCTTCAGTTACGCGATAATGTCCACTATGTGGCAAGATGACCTGTATAAACAAAGTAAATAAACCATCACCATAGAAAATAATACCTTAGGAACTTAGTATTCAACCTTCAGGAAAAATCTTAGGCACAATCATGCCAACTAAATTACATGATAAAAAGCTCAAGTTGTAGATAACTTGTGAAAACAAATGAAAAGAAAAAGACAACATATAATAAATAATCAATGACAACTCGCTAGAAAATCGCATCATAGAAAAAAACAATTCCCCTATGGTTAACCATACATGTGGGTGGGTTACATGCCAGGGTCCAGAGGAAGAAAACCTCCTACTAACATAATCATTGATTGGTTGCATCTTGGCCTTGACTCTCCTTAGTGAGTCCAAAAAATAAAAATAAGTCCATCCTTAACTAGTTATACTCCATAGTATCCTTTTCACTTTTTATCTCCACATACGCAAAAGAAATGTCAGATGTGCCAAACAAATGGCATTTGGAATTGTTTTTAAGAATATGTCATTTACACCCCCTTCCAATGTATCTGACCAAATGTACCCACAATTTTCTTCTTTCATATTCATTTACATCTTGAAAATATATGTTTCAAAAACAAGGAAAATTTTAAGAACCACCCTAAATTTATATGTATAATAAATAGGCTAATCCCCATGATACATAGGAAAAATGGGAGGCAATTTTATCAATAATATAATATGTATATATAATTTTTTTGGCGAATCTCTGACAAGATTATATTATCTTGTACAGTGATGGAGAATCTTTCACTGAATTATAAAATCTTGTAAGATCTTGGCAAACCTTTTACTGAGTAATAAAACATTGTGAAGTCTTGGTGAATGTTTTGTTAAAATATGAAACCATATATGATAATTAGAAAACATATTCATTAAACTGTAATATACTAATATACATGTTTGGAAAAAGAAACATAATTTTCTCTTCCTACAAACAATGTTCCAAGTTTCAGTGGCTATCTTTATCAAGGTTCTTACAATACACTCTTTCATATCCTTCTATTAGTTTTGATAATATTCCACAACAATGTTCTTGTAGGTGTGTTGTGGGGAAAAATGCCTATGCAGGACGATCCTATCCACCTAAGGTGTGACAGTGCCTTAGCAACAAACAGAAACAGCTATTCTAGTATTCTTCCTTTATGAATTAAGAATGAAGAGAGATGGATGGACTAACCGGTGTCTTCCGTTTGTCCCTCGATCTGGTTTCTCTTCTCTTTGAGAGTTCCCAGCTACTTGCCTTCTCGCTCGCCCAGCTTCAACAGGTCCCTGCAAGATCACAAGAAGAGAACACTACACAAAGACATAGATTCATATTCATAACTAGTTCAGGATTAGAAATAAACTAAACATACTAATGCAATCATACATCAAAGATACATCAGTATATAGGAGAAACCAAGATAGCTTTATTGATGAATAACAAGGTTCAGGAAGAGATACAACCCAGAAGGCTCCAATCCAGCATCTCCTTCCCAGCAAATGAAATTCCTATCTTCACCTTCCTTCAAAGCATTAAGCACCCAATGATTCCAATCTCAAACCAACAGCAATTCTTTGCAATAACAAAATTCCAGCCTCTAGATCTCATGGAGGAGAGATCCATATATAGATGTTTGGAGAGAGGATGAGTCAGCTTGAGATCTGACTAGTGTCCTCTCCCTCTGTCAGTTCTTGCTTCCACTTGGAGACTAAGAGCCTCTTACTCATCACTAGTCGAATTCCTTGAGGCAAGTGTCATTGGAGAAGATTCTGGAAGCTTCCAGGGTCTTTCCACCTCGTTGAATGAACTTGCCATTTGTCACTTCCCGCTCAGCGCACCCTGGTAGTGCTTCTACCTGCGTTGCAGTGCACCTAGCCAGTGTAATCTCTGCATTTCAGCGCAGACAGCTAGTGGAGCCTCTGAATTGATCCTGAATTGACTTGTTTTTGAGCAGTTTCTGGTGGAGAACTTCTGTGAATTACTGTGGTTTGTTAGCCTTGTTCCTCTAGGGGTAGGAACAACATGTTTAGGGACTTTGGATCCTTGAGATTATGGACATTTCATGCGTATAGCTGTAAGGCACAAAAATGTCTATAACAGTTGCCCCCTAAAGTATGAGGTCGTTTATCGGGTGAAATGCTTTATTAGGAGGATCCGAAGTTCATTCATTGCTGGGAGGAGACCTGTAATACAATACAATACAATACATTATTTTTCATATTGCTTTCGTGATCTAGCTGAGGCGGGCATTCCCATGCTCAGCTTTATAAATTCATTTTTCTGTACATAGAACAGACAATCGTCTGATGGTAGACTGATAATTTTGATGAAATTATCATCCTTTATGTAGGATGATTATCTGCTGCAATGATGTACATGTCAATGTCTTTATCTTTCCTGAATATATATCGCAGCCCGGATGGATGAAACTAGATCCGGGGTCTTCAAACTCGTTCGATCTTCACTCTAAGTACAAGTCGATCCATGTGAGAAATGTTCTGAAGTCGAACATGGAAAGACATCGCTTGATTATCGGTCAATGAGGTAAACCATTAACAAGCGCGAGAGGAATCACCGATAATGATAATGACCCTCAAGGTACTGCAGTACAATTCACGTGGTGTGAATAAAGGACTTGGCATCGAACACCACGCAAAATCTTTCGGTCGAAGGTCATTGATGTATACCTGTCGCCGGAAGTGAGAAACTTGCCATTGAGGCATGCAAGCTTCAAAGTACTGAAGGGGTTGTTCCTAGATCAACTTCTTGGATAATGAGCTGATGTCGACAAGAAGTGATCCGTCAAAGGAGGGCCTTAATGAATCCCACATCAGTGACACGGAATGGAGCAAATGATTTTGATGGAGGTGAAAACGATCTGACGACATGTGATTCAGGGTGGCGGTCATGAAAGGATGAAGGATAATGTATGGCAGTGGATGGGACATGGTTGACTTCTCTGAACAACTTCTCTTGAACATATGGCGACACTTATGCGATGGATTGGTAGAATTACCCCAAATATGGATGGTATGGCGAGACCATGGTGATGTGACCGGTGAATGAAACAACCCAACCCGACTGTGGTACGGAGGAAAAGTGTCATGTTTAACAGCGACTTGCTACCATCAAAGTTTTCTTGAGTTTCTCCCAATTTTTCCCCAGTCATTGCTGACCAGTACCTCTTTATTTTTGTCAAGCTTGAGGAGGATAACATATGCTTGTTCTATAACTTGCCCTTCGGGCAAGCCCATCGCTATGTTTTAACGAGCCTAGCGATAGTGAAACTCGTTCTCGTCTAAAGACAAGTTTGTCGCTATTTAATGTTTTTAACGAGTCTAACGACAAAGATAACTCGATCCTTTTCATTTTTAGAGAGTCTGAAAAGGTACGTAAAGTCAACTTCGGAAGTCCTTTTTCGTCATCTAATCCCTTAAGTCCGAAAAAGTATAAAACAATACAGAAGGGATGAGTTTTCGATATTTTTAACGAGCCGAACAAAACAAGCGCTCAATCTTTTTGTGCAATAATCCCTCAGGTCCAAAAAGATTAAAATCTAGAGGAGGGATAGCACTTCCGGTCGCTTTAACGAGCTGGAAGGCCAAAACTCAGCAATCTTTTCATATTTTATGAGTCGGATGAAAAGAGCTTAAAGAAGACTCGTCTTTTGAGGAACGAGTGATAAAATGGGTTAGCAGCTGATTCCAAGTACGGGTTGGAATTTTCCAATCACGGCAATGTCACAAGGATGGCTAGTGAAATCACTCTTCACAGCTGTTCCTCAAAATGGGTAAACAATCATATGGAGGTGAACGATCGGCCAATGGAAAAGTGGAGGTGACGGTGCAGACACGACCAAGGCTTTAATGGCTGATAATGTTACATTCACAGTGGTTATTTACCAGAAGATAGTTCATTTTTTAACGAGCTTAAACGCGGAAAAACACTGCTCAATCTTATGTTTATTTTTTAACGAGCATGAACTATGCGCTAAAACTGCTCAGATCTTGCATTTATTTTTTAACGAGCATGAACTGTGTGCTAAAACTGCTCGATTAACCCAGTCATATGATAAGAATGTCTCATTGAAGATGCTATTTTTTATGGAGCTTGGATCTTACAAAGCTTTGATCCGGATCCTTTCGTTATGCAAGTTCGGAAATGACTAATCCTACGAGTTTAAAGGGTTATACCTACAGGTTTAAAGGGAGGACCTAAAAATTTAAAAAAATAAATAGTCGCCCCTTGCTTGCACTCCAAAAGGTTTGCATGCTCCCAGGCATAAAGTAAGATTTCAAGGTTACCCCTTCTTAGTCCAATAAAACATTTGTTTTACCGGGAGAGGCCTACCTCTTTCAGGTTACCCAAAGATTGTCTCGTTAATCTTTCAAACAAAACACTTCTTCGGCGATATCTACCGAAATAGACAAAGGTGAGAGACTCCGTCTGTCAACTCACATAACTTTGACAAAAGAATATTATTCTAGAATAACCCTCTTCCAGCATGGGCGGGGTACAGACTAGTCATATTCTCCCATGGAAACCTACCCTATACCCAAAGTTTTCCTGCCGAAGCAGACCAGGACGCATGCCCCCTGGGTTCCAGTCATATCCTTCTGAATCACTCGCGCTCATCGGGAGGGCGGATCGTGGGTTGAGACACTTCTTGCGTGAAGACACCATTTAGGGATGGTATATGACTATTTGCGATGTGTGATCGGGGAAATGAAAGCTGGTCCACGAGCTTGACCACTCTTCCTTCGTGCGGAAAACACATTACTCTAAAGAGTGAGGAGACGATGGCTCCCATGCAATATATATAGTCTCGTCCAAGGAGTAGGTTATAATCCAAGGGTCCTTGAACGACCATCACATTCATTTGAACGGTCTTCCCTTTCAATGTGATAGGCACATTGGGGAGGATGCCTAAAGGTCGACTGGTTCCTTTATCGAAGCCTGTCAGATTTCTCATTTCAGGCAAAAGCGCTGGCGAACCAAGTGCTTTCCAAGCAATAGAGGAAAGGATACTCACAGATGCCCCCTCATCAATGATGGTGCCAGCCATTACCATTCTGTATATTTGAATGATAATTCTGAATGGTATGCTTGCTGGCAAACGGGGTCTCCCTAGATGGTTCCAGTCGAACGAGACAACTAGGTTGCTTAGTGGTGGGACCGAATATACGGTCGGGTATGACTCTGACGAAGTTCCTTCCTGCGATAAAGGAATGGGCAAATTGCCCCCTTGTTCGTCGGAGTCTGTGTTGATGAAGAGAATTTGGACGGTGTCGTCTTTATTCTCTTCTGTGATGGTATCATTCGAAGATAAAGCCTCTGAAGGCAAAACCGGGTCAACTGCCGTCTCAACCTTTTGACTTTCGTCAGGTATGGATTCAGACGGTTCATCCTCAATGATAGGTGCTTCGGCTGACCACCTGAGCGGGCCAGCCGGGTTCTCAACTGATGAAGGACTTGGCAGGAGTTTTTGATATCCAAGAGGAAGTTGCGCTCGTAAAATCGGGCGATCTTCCAAAACTATTTTAGCCTCGTCTAAGAAGGGACAACGGTGGATGGCATGGTCGCCTTCACACAGTTTGCAGGGAAATCTAGCTTTCCCTCTCTGTCTTGTGGCTCACTTTCACTAGTTGACGGTGTGCGTCAACATGGCTATCAGAGGTTGACGCCACCAAATTGTGCAAACAGGGAGACCAGTCCCTTAGTATCCGAGGGATGCAGGGACAATCTCTGTGGAAGTGGTCTCCCTTGCATATGACACATGGCGATTTAGGCCTAGTCAGTGCTTTGTGTGGATTTTTGTCAGATGACACTTGTTTGCCCCCAGTCGCTTTTGGCTCCTTCTTCTTCTTCTCTTTCTTCTTCTTTTCCTTCTTCTCCTTAGGAACTTGGTTTCTTGTTTTACCAGTTCCGTCAAGCGAAGAGGAAGGAGGAGAGGAAGAATTAGATGAAGTAGAAGGTTGGTGGGTAACTCTGGTCTGGTCTAACTGTTGATTCGACTGTTCAGGAATAGTGGTGTTCTGAACGACATTGGTTGAGAAGAGCCAGACCGGCAAGCCAATTGTCAGTCCTGGAAGCGACAATGTGGCCATATGGGGCGCACCAACATCTCCCAAAGAGGAGAAGGGACTAGGATTTCCACCAAGGGGAATTCCTTGGTTGGTGTGCTCCATTTTCTCAACCTAAAGATCAACGCAGGAAGAAGGGGTGATTGTTCCGTTTAAAATAAATTTTAATGACGCTTTAGACACAACTTGCTTTTTCAATTTTAAAGAGTCGAGAAAAAGCTAAAGATGACTCTAGTCTCCTTCGATGTTTTAATGATCCCGAAGTGACAAATGCTCGGATGGACTTTTTCCGTTATAGAGTCTAAAAAAGGCCAAAAGGAACTGCTCTGGAGTTCTAGGTAGAGGGTGTGCCAAACTTTTCGCAAAACCGCAGAATACTTTTTAAGGTACGGGCGGTCAATCTTCCTGAATGTTGTGTTCAGTGCATTGCGATCAGTAGGGCGGCCGACACGGCTTCCTAAGGATGAAGGTTTTATGCCTATAGGGGTCTCCCAATATATACTCGACGGTACATGGGAGCACAATCTGTACTGGCGCTATCGTCCCTCAGGAGGAATCACCCACCATCAGCGAGATCGACAGTCACTAGGCTTTACGACGCCGGAACACGTCTCTAGCCTAGACCTCTATGTTGTGCGTTAAGTTACAAAGCATTGTTAAGTTCATTCAATTTATTTTAGGTTGATCTTTTTAGAAGTTTGCCTTTTGAGGTTCACCACGAGATGTATGATACAATTCCTAAATGCAGTCTAAAGATGATAAGCAAGCTTTTATATCTTTTCAACAATGAAAATCCGAGCTACAAAGGGAAAAGAAAGACACCATCTTTTCTCAAAGAGCAATCAGCACATTTGATGCACTTTTCCTAAATCAAGCATGCAAACTATCAAGATGCAAATGCACAATGCAGGTGTTTGTTTTCCGCTTTCTTAATATTGATGCCTAAAAAGAAAGCTTTTTGTACAACTTTGAATTTGCTTTTAAATGACAAATACAAACAAGTTTACTTTTTCGAAATCAGAAAGGGTAGAAGAGATTACAACACTTAACGATTTTCGAAATGAACGCTTGTTTCGACACTTAAAAGAGACAAACTCAAACCAAAAGCAAAAGTAAATGTATAATCAACTGAAAACAGCCAATGAACTCTCTCCTAAGATCACAATCAACAGATCTGAATCAAGGGCTACACGATGACTATTTCACTCTTGCAATGGAAAACTGTAAATGACGCCACAAACACATAAAAACACTCACAGTCTTTTTGTACAAAAGGAGGCAGAATTTAAGCAGAGAAAAGGAGTTATCAGACAAGTACCTATGCTAGTTACAGGCTGCAAAAAACAGAGATCAAAACAAGGAAAAACAGAGCAGAGAACCCTAGCTGCACAAGGCCTAACTGGATCAGCGCACCCCTAACACAGAGGTTTTGACATTCAGCGCAGGTAGCCTTCACAGGACCTGCGTTGAAATCCAGAACCTCTTCACAGAGTCTGCGCTAAAGGAGAAACAAGAGTTTCTCACTGGGTTCTGGGTCACAGTTTGCTATTTAATCTACAGTTTCAGGCCAAATCAAAGCAACAAGCAAGGTATTATCAAAGGGATGCTTTGAGGGAGGACTAAGATCTATCACAAAGGATCATCAAATCATTTGTGAGTCCATTGTTCAGATCATAGACAAATCCAGTGATTAGATCAAAGCAGCAGCTGTCTACTTTGCATCTGGGAATAGCAGATGCAGTTCGATTGTTGATGTTGAGTCTATGAAACAAACAATGACAGAGACAAATAAAATGACAAAACAGATCTCCCCAGCGGAGTCGCCAATTTTTTGTGGGGGAAAATGCCTATGCAGGACGATCCTATCCACCTAAGGTGTGACAGTGCCTTAGCAACAAACAGAAACAACTATTCTAGTATTCTTCCTTTATGAATTAAGAATGAAGAGAGATGGATGGACTAACCGGTGTCTTCCGTTTGTCCCTCGATCCGATTTCTCTTCTCTTTGAGAGTTCCCAGCTACTTGCCTTCTCGCTCGCCCAGCTTCAACAGGTCCCTACAAGATCACAAGAAGAGAACACTACACAAATACATAGATTCATATTCATAACTAGTTCAGGATTAGAAATAAACTAAACATACTAATGCAATCATACATCAAAGATACATCAGTATATAGGAGAAACCAATATAGCTTTATTGATGAATAACAAGGTTCAGGAAGAGATACAACCCAGAAGGCTCCAATCCAGCATCTCCTTCCCAGCAAATGAAATTCCTATCTTCACCTTCCTTCAAAGCATTAAGCACCCAATGATTCCAATCTCAAACCAACAGCAATTCTTTGCAATAACAAAATTCCAGCCTCTAGATCTCATGGAGGAGAGATCCATATATAGATGTTTGGAGAGAGGATGAGTCAGCTTGAGATCTGACTAGTGTCCTCTCCCTCTGTCAGTTCTTGCTTCCACTTGGAGACTAAGAGCCTCTTACTCATCACTAGTCGAATTCCTTGAGGCAAGTGTCATTGGAGAAGATTCTGGAAGCTTCCAGGGTCTTTCCACCTCGTTGAATGAACTTGCCATTTGTCACTTCCCGCTCAGCGCACCCTGGCAGTGCTTCTACCTGCGTTGCAGTGCACCTAGCCAGTGTAATCTCTGCATTTCAGCGCAAACAGCTAGTGGAGCCTCTGAATTGATCCTGAATTGACTTGTTTTTGAGCAGTTTCTGGTGGAGAACTTCTGTGAATTGTTGTGGTTTGTTAGCCTTGTTCCTCTAGGGGTAGGAACAACATGTTTAGGGACTTTGGATCCTTGAGATTATGGACATTTCATGCTTATAGATGTAAGGCACAAAAATGTCTATAACAAAGTGTTCATATTGACAAAACGTTCTGTCAAGGTAGGAGAGATTAATCTTTTCTCTACAACTTTTGTCAAACTACCACTTTTTTCAAGTTATCAAATTTCTTTCTTATTCCATAGACTCTAAGTGCAAGATAAAAAAAACACATCAAGTTTGTTTACCCCAACACGCCAAAAAGTAGCAAGCCCCAACTATATTATATAAGAAAATATTAGGTATCCCAAGGGCTTGAAGGGGATCTAATTGAAAGAAGTGACTATTGTGAGAATCCTTCCAATCAATATATGAATATACAAAAATAGATTTATTATTATTTTAATAGGAAATCTTCAATTAAATAATAAAATTTAATTACGTCTCTCCCAATCTAAATTTCTTATTAGCATAATTCACTATCCTCATAGGTCTCACATTTTGTAACAGCGTTGTAACATGTAGATTAATTTCCTTTTTGGTGAACAATCTCCACCTTTTAGGAAAATGTGGTGTAATGGCTCCAACCCTTACAGATCATTAGGACAAACTAAGAATAGCAAAGAAGATGAAATATTGTACAAACCAACTTATTTTTCAAACAACTAATCCAACATCAGTACCTAAACTTTTTCATGAAGATATCATATTGAGAATGTTTGAAAAATGGTGAGAAATCTTCTGCGAGATCGATGCGGAAAGAGTGATAAGGTTTCATTGTTTTGAATTTTTTTTGTTAAATCAGAAAAAAGTTAAAAACCAATATTAATGGAGATATTGGTATTTTTTACTAAATTTTGTGAAATGACTAAATGTAGCTTTAACCATTCACCTTAAGATGTTTTTACAATATAATTTCCTAAGTCTATTTAATATCTTGATTATCTTAAAAACCAACCTATATCCATCTTAATTCCATATCTACCACTCTTAGGGGGATGAAATCTATTTATCCCTCTGAGCACTTGGTAGACCTAGAATTAAGATGGATCTAAGATGATACAATTTCCCCTTTAAATAGTCTATGCTCACATGAATACCATGGTATTACCATGGGTTATCATAAACCTGGAGCATAAAAATTACTATTAGTAATTTATAAAAATTAATAAAATTAATAATTGATTTTTATTTTATTTTTTATTTTAACCAAGTTAAAATGTTTAACATACATTAAATTACAACATCCGTTTTTACTCTTGATCCACCAAGCCCCGAGAGGGATCAAATATTTTTTCACTCTATGCTAGTTTGCATATCACGATATTTGATACCTCTGGGGGCTTAGTAGATCTAGAGTAAAGATGGATCTATGCTGGTTTAATTCCCCCATTTAAATAGGCTACATTCTAGGTGAATACCGTGGGTCAATACCATGTGTCATTTTTATTTTTATTTATACTAATATTAGGGTTAATAATGTTTTTTTCATAGTATTAATAATAATCTAGCCCATCTCCCGATCGGGATGAGGAAGAGGGCAGGTGAGGATGGCAGGAGTGATCATGATAAGAGAAGGACAGATGGACGTGACTGTAGGGATGAGGCTACCCTTCCAACAAAAGCAATGAGTAATCGGCCAGCTCTCGTTTCAAGTAACCGGAGTGGGGAAGGTGGATTGCAGATGATTAGCAAAAGTGGCGGCGGTAATGGCAAAGAGAGAAGGACGGCGAAGGGGTATTATAAGAAGGTGGTGGAGAGTAAAGGAAAGGGTAGTTCAGACGGATTGAAGGAGGAGCGGAACGTGGCGCAGCTAGGAAGCATCATCAGGGTGGTCTGCGGTCTCGGGTATGTTCAACCTGCATTCTCTGTCTCCGTATTAAACATTTCTATAGGTAGAATGGATAGGAGTCAGTATTGTGAAGATCTTGATGTTGAAAAGAGCCTGAGAGAGCTTGGATGTCCCTTTGTGTTTCATTGTGAGGATCAACCAGATTTGTCCCAAGGTGGGTACCCTGAGGAAAAGGGAAATTGCAGCCGGGAGCATAGTCTGAGAAATAATGTGGAAAACCAAGGAGAGAGCTCCACGGTAAGAACAGAGGGGCGGTCAGGTAGTGGGGAGACGAAGATAGTGCCCTTAGCCCTCCATCTGATCCGCATGACAGAGGGCTTAATTCATTTCTTGTACCCGGAGAAAGGATATCAGTGCCAGAGTCAAAAAAATGAAGGGGAATGCAGTAGGAACAGAGAAGTAACCAAAGGGCAATTGGTAAGCAAAGACGACAAGGAAAATGTTTATAAACTGACACCTGTGATTACTGATTGTTTACAGGAGAAGGTAGGTGAGAGGATGGCACGGCCGGGTCGTGGAAGAGGTCGCGGTAGCAGAGGCCGTCCAAGGCAAGGAAACCTGGGTGGTAGGCCAATGGAAGAACCAGGAAACCAACGTAGAGGGAGACGGTCCACCCTGTCAGCGGTGTAGGAGGTGGCTCGCGCTTACCAGGAAGGAACAGACGAGGACATCCGACGTATCATCCAAAATATGGAATCTAGTGTGTTAGAGGAACAGTCGGAATCAGAGACAGAAGAATGGGCAGCAATGGTTAGTGACCCAGGAAACACGAGGGGAAGGCTGACACTCTACAGGAAATCTTTGCATATTTACTGGGTCCTAAAAAGCCTATTGGCAAAGGCACTGGAACAGGTAGCAAAGGAAATGGTGGATATTGCCAATGGGCTGCCAGACCTGCAGAAGGAAATGAAAAATTTCCAAGTCATTATGATCAATCAGAACAATAAACTGGAGGAGATGTCTCAGATTCTGTCCAGGATGGTAGGCTCGCACCTGAGCCAGGAGGAACATATGGATATCCCCATGGATATGGACCAGAATACTGGAACCAGAAAGGCATGATTCACTTGTGGCTATGCTGTGGGCTTTTTGATCTTCTCCTATTTACAGTTTTATGCAAAATAGTAGCTTGATAGGTAGTTTTAGTTGTATAGTGCATATAGCCAGTATGGAAAGACTTGTTAAATTTTGCTTTTGGAATGCTTATAGCAAACTCAGGTGGCCAACAAACCTGGTTTCCCTTCGGGGCAAGTTGAGGCCACCAAAACGATGTATCTGGTCTCTTTGTTTAGCATAAATAGAAAATAATGGTACTACCTCCACTTACAAAAAAAAAAAAAAAATCTAGCCCATGGTATTTGGCCCATAGGTTTCACCTAAATATAACGCATTTTTTGAGTATTCGTAAATATAAGGTGACTTATGGAGTAAATATTAAAAAAATGTTTTATTTGTTTACCATACCTCTCGTTTATTTATATTTTTATTAATTTACCATACCTCTTTTACAAATATGGTATTTGGCTCATAGAATTCACTTAAATAAAACCTATTTTTTGAGCCTTCATAAATAGAAAGAGGGTTATGGACTAAATATAAAAAGAGGTTTTATTTATTTACCATACGTCTAGTTTATTTATATTTTTATTTATTTACCATACCTTTTGAGTAAGTATAAAAAGAAGTTTTATTTATTTACCATACCTCCACTTTATTTATATTTTTATTTGTTTACACCCTTGCATGTATATAAGGTGACTTATGGAGTAAATATAAAAAATGTTTTATTTATTTACCATACCTCTCATTTATTTATATTTTTATTCATTTACCATACCTCTTTTATAAATATGGTATTTGGTCCATAGGATTTACTTAAATAAGACCTATTCTTGAAAATTAGGGCTAATGGAAGGTTGTAACTCCTAATTTCAAGGGATAAATTTACCATTTTTACCCTCTCCCTTAAAATAAGGTGGGCTATTTGAGGCTATTAGTAAAAATGTACTATGATACAAAATATTCGCCCACTAAAAATTTAAAACCCCTTAATTTTGCCAAAGGGCGAACATTCGCCCCTAGAATTTTCCATGTTCAAAAACCAAGACAACCCCAACATCTCTGGATCTTAACACTCATCCATATTTTCCACAAACCAAGGAAATAATCTCTTACGAAAAACCCGCAAGTCTTAATATATATTTTTCTTTTTTCCATTCTCGATGCACATAAAGTGAAATTATATTAGTTGGTCAACACGCTTCCATTAATGGTGAAAATTCCATCACTTTTCATGAAATGTCTCCATGCAACCTTTTATTTATTTCCCTAACAAAGCAACTCTTACCAAAACAGAGTTCGTGCTTTCTCCTTATTGGATGGACGTATTGTTTTATTGCTGGTTTGAGCTACTTGATAGAGATGTGCCCAATATTATTTCCATTCCATAACGAGTTGGTGTCTCTTTACTTGTTATTCTTACCAAAAGACAAACTAATTGTCTATTGGTCATATTAATCAATTTCATAGGTTAAAGTTACAATACTTCCAAGGGGAGGAAATTCATATTAGCTCATTGTATATTTATATCATATTCCAAATCAATTCCTGTAGTGTACTTCTATGTTGTAGCAGAGAGCCAAATATGATAAATAGAAGGGAAACAAAGTATATCTTTATTCACTAGTTTAATGGACTTATGTTGATATTTTTTATACATTATTGTGACTGATATTCCTGGAAACAAATTTTTGGGTGAAACCCAGGTTCATCTACTTCATTATTATGTGATGGAAATGAGATTTTGGGGGTTTAACCAAAATCCCTTTCCTTTAAATAATCGATCTTGAGGCCTGTGGGTTATGGCCCACTAAGCCTTATCAAAAGTGTTTCTTAGGCTTCTGCCTTTAATTGTGGACTTACATTAGACCCGAAGCCATATAACATTATCGGGATTTTTACACTATCGGGAGCTTTCAAACATGAGTTTGGGCCTTAAAACCCCAGCCAACACATATATCGGGGATACACGGGATAACAAAGAAACCCCGATCCGAAACCTTTGTTCAGATTTCAAAACTATATACCCGGACCTATATTTGTCATCATTTTTGTTTCTTATCGCTTCCCTGCAGCTCTGTTCCGACACGACTTCCTACCGCCGACACCTCCAATCACCAATCAATGCATTGTTGTTATCGACGTATCGGCCTTTCGCTGACCTGTTATCCAAAGTCCTTTGGCCTCCCCTATATGTGATCGTTGATTCGCATCTCCGCCGTTCATTCCCTTTTCGATCCAACGGTCCTTGTTTCATCGACGGTTGCTCATCGGCACTCCTTGAAGTCTAGGGTCCAGCCCTTTGGAAATGAGTTCTGTCGATGCGATAGGAGGTCTCTGCTCATTTGCGACTTCATCTGGACCGTTGATCTGGAAGATCAATGGCTACAATGCATTCTCAGTCGTTCCTTCCTTAACTTAATATTCCTCACATTCGTCCGCCGGTGGATGGATTTCTCTGCTCTTTAAACACAGTTCTCTACCCACCTGCGTTCACACATGACATGCATATATATAATGGTAATTTGATATCATAGGGTTGCCATCGATCCTACAGTGATCGATGGTTGACCCAAACCTACACACGAAACATTCAAACTATTCAAGAAATACAATACATAGGCACGATTCAACACTAAATGCACATTTTACTATTATATACAGAGTGATTACAAGCTAAGGCATTTCATACTTAGCACAGTTCTCCTCTCGACTACATTTCCACAATCTATTGGCACAATTTCTACCTATTCGCTCTCTATATCTCCTATTAATTTGAACATGCAAGTTCAACACGCACGCACACACACACACACACACACACACACACATATATATATATATCACATTGTTGGATCGGATCACGGAAGGATTCGATCAGTCCTCCAACAAAAGCCCTTAAAGCTCGATAATGCATGCATGGCAGATTACATTTTATAAAGTCTTTGAGACTTATCCATTCTCTCTTTAAATATGTTTTAAAACATATTTTTCCCTATTTTTCTCCCATGGTCCACGTCTTCCTCTTCACTGTGCTTTGGATTCCTCCCTTTGACTAAGGGTGCTGGATGCTCCTACATCAGAGTCCCAAGGCACAAAAATTTATGACCTCCTGGTCATATGCTTCTCCTTGTCCTTAGCAATTCTACCCACTACATTTCTTAACTGGAACTGCCTTCATTGTCTTATGTGAGCTGCAATCAAACCTCTATAGTAACAGTCTTCCTCCGTTACATGATACCTCACCAAGGCCTCCTCACTTGGTCTTTTGGCATCCTTCAAGTTCTCTCCTCTGGAACCATATGAGCACTCTATGCTCTAGGTTTGTTGCAATCTTCTCACCTTCTGCTATCATTTTCTATGCGACAGTAAGGCCATAACTCTCCATACTTTATCAACTGTACCTCCTGCTCCTTTTCTTTCTCTTTGGAATCCTTCTTTAATATTCCTTTGCACACAGAATCTTCGTCTGCTCTAATACCAAATGATGGAAATGAGAAATTTTGGGGGTTAATCAAAATCTCTTTCCCTAAACAAATCGATCTTGAGGCCTGTGGGTTATGGCCCACTAATCCTTATCGGAAATGTTTCTTAGGTTTCTACCTTTAACTGTGGACTTACATTAGACCCAGAGCCATATAACATTATCAGGCTTTTTACACTATCAAGAGCTTTCAAACATGAGTTTGGGCCTTAAAACCCCGGCCAGCACATATATCGAGGATACATGGGATAACAAAGAAACCCCGCTTTGAAACCTTTGTTCAGATTTCAAAGCTATATACCCAGACCTATATTTGTCATCGATTTTGTTTCTTATTGCTTCCCCGCAGCTCCGTTCCGACGCCGACTTTCTATCGCCGACACCTCTGATCGTCGATCAGTGCATTATCGCTATTGGTGTATCGGCCTTTCACTGATCTGCTATCCAAAGTCCTTTGGCCTCCCCTATATGCGATCATTGATTCACATCTTCGTTGTTCATTCCCTTTTCAATCCAATGGTCCTCGTTTCATCGGTGGTCTCTCATTGGCACTCCTTGAAGTCTGGGGTATGGCCCTTTGGAAACGAGTTCTGCCGAAGTGATAGGAGGTCTCTGCTCATCTGCGACTTCATCTAGACCGTTGATCGGGAAGATCAACGACTACTGTGCATTCTCAGTCGTTCCTTCCTTAACTTAATCTTCCTCGCATTCGTCTGCTAGTTGATGGATTTCTCTTCTCTTTAAACACAGTTCTTTGTCCACCTGTGTTCACACATGACATGCATATATAGAACGGTAATTTGATATCATAGGGTTGCCATCGATCCTACAGTGATCGATGGTTGAACCAAACCTGCACACGGAACATTCAGACTATTCAAGAAATACAATACACAGGCATGATTCAACATTAAATGCACATTTTACTATTATATACAGAGCGATTACAAGCTAAGGCATTTCAGCCTTAGCACAGTTCTCCTCTCGACTACATTTCCATAATCTGTTGGCACAATTTCTACCTATTGGCTCTCTATATCTCCTACTACTTTGAACGCGCAAGTTCAACACACACACACACACACACATATATATATATATATCACATTGTTGGATCGGATCACAAAAGAATCTGATCAATCCTCCAACAAAAGCCCTTAAAACTCAATAATGCATGCATGGAAGATTACATTTTATAAAGTCTTCGAGACTTATCCATTCTCTCTTTGAATCTGTTTTAAAATAGATTTTTCCGTGTTTTTCTCCCCTCGTCCACGTTTTCCTCTTCACTCCACTTTGGATTCCTCCCTTTGACTAAGGGTGCTGGATACTCCTACATCATTATGTGTATTTTCTCAAGCTTGCTTGTTTGACATTTCCTTGTATCAATGTTGTATAAACTTTTGGGTGCTTTATTGAACCATTGAGCTACTTGAATGCTTGATTTTTGGCATACATTACTTACTATGTATGAATATTTGGATTAAATATTAAAAGGGTCATCTACAATAGTTGTCAAATAACTATTTTACAAAATATCCCAAAGGCTAAATCAAACAAACTCAAAAAATTATTGGCATAGCAGAGATATTTTAAGAAGGGATCTTAGGACAACCAAGTATGAGGGAGTTGAGTAATGTATAAGTCATCCAATTATAATAATAATAAAAAAAAAAACATAATATCCCAGTATGCATGAGTTATGCTACATTTGTGCTTATAAATCAAAATATATAAAATACAAAATAAACTTTGCATCGTAATATATATTAAAAAAAGAAAAATATTTATTCATACATGTGTGTGCACATGCGCGCACACACACACACACACAAATCCATCTTAATTTTGAATCTTCCAAGCATCATAAGTTTTCATCTTATTTTTTTTTATCTATCTTGATGCTTAATATATATGAGGTTAAGAGGGATCGAAACTAGTATAAGGACCATACACTATACAACTATCTCAAAATAGATAATTAAAACATATGTATGATGGCATTGAGGAAATTTTCTTAAAAAAAAATGTGTTGTAGATCTATCAGAGGGTAGTGATCCTTGACAATGCACCATGTCATCTGCAACATGTCTATGCCATGTGTCAATGAGTTGCAAACCATGCACCATAATTGCCTACAAATTTAAATTTACAAAGCATCTAAAGAATTCTTTGGATAAGAAATTATCACTCATGCATCAACTTTTAAAACAATACAAGAAAACTATTTCATGTAGTGTTTCATAGGAAATAATAAGAGGCTCAAAGAGAAACATCCAAAATGTGTTAGTTCCAACACCCTTGGATACCATCATACATAGACAAATCCTACAAACAAAGGCTAAAATTAGACAAACAATGTACTTAAATTACTCTTCACCTTAATCTGACCTCCATAAACATAACTATACATGCAAAAAATTTCAATAACTCAAAATCATGGTTCACGAATTAGCAAATGACACTACTGTAACTTTTTATGAAAAGCTAACACTTTCCTTAACTCTAGCTATAGAACAATACATATCAAAATCTCCATTAACCCAGAATAAAGATTCAATAATTCATAAATCACAATACATCAACGTCTATGAACTGTTGAAGTGCTTTGTCTACCATAAATAGTGTTCTCACAATTAGATTGTACATACAAACAAAATGTCAGGAATACAGCTAAGAGATAGAGACCCCACAACAAAGCTCAACATTTTACAATTAGGACTATTATTTTGGCTTGTAACATGACCAACCACACGTTGGATTGTATGTTTATCAATCTCTAGTTTTACTTCCATTAGAAAAGATACACGAGGAAACATCTCATAAATATACTAATGACAAAGAAATGACTCAGACAAATAATTGTCAAAAGAAGTTGTCGTTGATGTCAAAGGTTGTCTAAATGAAAGAGAGTTACATATTCAAATAACATATTTCAAAATATTCTTTTTGGATTTTTGATGCCCCACTTGGATACCCTCTCTTTGAATGCATTTTTAGGCCATTTCTTAGCTTAAATGGAAACATAACATAAATGGTTGGAAAAATTATTCCAATACTTCCTCTAACTCCTCATAGTTGAGGAGTCAAATACTCACTAAACATTCTTTCAATTGCATAAGTTAGTTT
Organism: Pinus tabuliformis; assembly: GCA_031772625.1. Classification (NCBI taxonomy): domain Eukaryota; kingdom Viridiplantae; phylum Streptophyta; class Pinopsida; order Pinales; family Pinaceae; genus Pinus; species Pinus tabuliformis. Next base: position 999,886,770 of record CM062808.1, on the reverse strand, counting down.
AGCTAGTGGACAGGTTGGCCTAGTCTAGACCCCAAATGCATTATAAATAGGCATGAGAAGGAACAATTCAATTCATTCACTCAAGCAAGTTCGGAACTGTTAAAACAAGAAAAGAAAATGAATTTTTAGGTTCATACCTCATGAGCTAGAAGTGAAGAGGAGATGATTTGCAAAGACTTTCTGGGAAGAATTTTTGCCACATTTAGAAGGGTTTTTGACTTGTTTTGGAAGGGTTTTTTGGCTTATTTTAGAAGGATTTTTTTGGCACACCTTTTGTAGGTTTCTGGACTAAACCTTTATATTAAAAGTTTCTTCTCTCAAAGTACAATATGTAAGTTATCTAAACAACTTTGAAAACAAAATTTCCATAAACAAAGAGAGCAATTCGAAACTTCCAAATCAACCTCATAACATAAAATATAATTTGACCAAGATATCATGTTAGTGACATCCATGTTGCAAATATTGTTTTGATGGATATATCACCAATGATTAGGAAATAACTTATCAGAAATATAGGAGAAAATATTGAAATTTTTTGAAAAATATTGGCATAAATAAACATAGACCTAAAGGACTCATAAAAAGTGGAAATATCTAGAGAAATTAAAGACATATTCAACATAACTTATGTCCAACTATAACTATCTATATCGTTACCAGTATGTGAAGAGTTATTAAACAACATGAAATCAAAACCAAGACATGAAGAGGCCTTCTCACTCCTTAAATTGCACCAAGAAGCAACACCAAAGATATTCCAACTTTATCTTTGATTACGATAATCAATAGAAAAAATCACAAAAGGTATTTAACGACTCTAAATTACTCAAGTGCATCCAATTTCTGCTCTACTCTTTGTGATTCATTTAAAAAGCCTGTTCCACTCATCTTGTCTAGTTGGAGATTTCACCTACATTGAAGTACACATTGTAGAAATTGAATGCCCTTCCTACCTATTAAAGTGAAAACTCAACCTCCCCCCCCATTTTTTACTTATTTATTTCAAATAATGGGAACCCTTTCCATAAATTCTTGGCTAAATAACCTTTTTAATATTTTCTTTTGGTTAAGTGTCCTACAATTTTGCCAATTTTTCATTTTCATTGGATTTCTATTTTGATTGATTCAATGATTTCGACGTTTCACTAGCTTTCCACCAGTATTTGTTTCATCTATTTTTGTTACACGGTTTGCAAATGATGCTCATTTGAAATTCAATCATTTTTAATGCCTAGGTTAAAAAATGTATAGAATGTATATCATTTTAATTTTTGTAGATAAATTAGTAATTGATTGTAAATATTAATTCCTAGTTAATTTTTACTAATTAATTTATTTTTCACTAATGGTCCTACAAAATCACCACAGCCAAATTGTAGAACAATTAAAATTATGTGTTTTTGAGATCTAGGTAATTTATTCCAATTCCCAATTTTAAAAGAAATTACGAGACCTGAAATCTCAAAATTGCAAAGTGGTTGTAGTTCATTTTGTTAGATTTTTAAATTACCAAGTAATTGTAGTTTATAATGGATGAGTCCCACTCCATGTGGGCCCAACTTCACCTCACTTCCTCCCTTACTCCACACCTCAACATATAAAATTATATCGAAACCACATAATAAAAAGTCTCGATAAATAAAAATCTCGATATAAAAAGTCTGGATAAAAGAAGTCCCGATAAAAAAATTATGATATAAATAAAAACCTCTGATAAACAAGATCCCGATATGTTATATTAGACCTCGGCATTTTCTTTTATTTCAAAACTAACACATTTTAAAATACCCAATGTCTATGTATGATATCATTCGATGAGTTAGTTTTTTTTAAGAAAAGTCTCCTCTCCATTTTAAGAAAGGTATCTTCTCCTTCTTTAAAAAGTCTCCACTTCATTTTAAAAGCCCCTCCTCTTTACTCTTGGTTCATTAATGAACCAAAGTTTCCATTGATCAAAGCCAGAAAGCCACTTAGGTCCATAATTATGGACCAATAGCCACTTGACACATCACCACATAAATTTTTTTAATGTTAATGAATTTATGTTATTTAAAATTAATTTAAATTTAATTATTTTCAATTTTAACATAATTATAATTAATTTGTATATAATTAATTAATTTCATAATTGTAATAAATTAATAATTGTGCAGATAAATAGGATCAAAAATTTTAATTAAAATTTCCTATTTTTTGCCCAGACATAAACTTTTTCAGAATTCTCAAATTTTGGATATTTCAACTTTGGAAGCTTACAAGTTGAGCCTTACTTGGCCAAACGAGGCCTAGGACAACTCGTTAGATAGATAAAATCATGAAAAATATTTATGAAGTGGTTGCATGACTAGATTCGGTCATTAAATGAGTCTAAAATTTAACAAAAAATTAAGCTTTGAATTTGTAACCAAAATTAATTTTCTGAGTTTAATTTTGCATTTCAATTTTCTCAAAGACTATGTTGATTGCAAATCCATTCCATTATGTTCTCTTTGACCAATAAGATCTTTACAAGGATCAATGGAAAGCACAAATTTCTTTTTATTTATTTATTTAATTAATTAAAATTTGATTGGAGAAGTCTCTTTTCCAGATTTAGTATTTTTTATTTTGATTTGCATTTTAATTTAATTTTGATTGGTTTTTGGTAGGAGAACAGTTGAGGAGATGAGGAAGAGAATATTTGAATCAATGGGATTGTTCTAGAGAGAGAAGAAAAATAATTTTGAACAACTAAAATTGTTGGATCATATTTGTTCAACAACTCTCCTATTTGGAATTCATTTTTGTAATTATAAATAGTGGTTTGTAGAATGGAGAAAGGGCTTCTCTTCTCTGCACTTCTACAATTCTCAAAGCGCTATTGTAATAGAGATTCCGTGTTGTAGGTAGAGAGGATCAATCTTAGATCTGGGAATTATTGGGATTTGTCTATTTTGATTATGAACTGTGTATGAGAAGCAGAGCTTGCACTATTTCATCTCTTGCTTTTAGCAATAGAGTTTATGCTTGGAAGGTGATTATAGGAGATCAAATTTAAAAACATAGAGCAGGAGAACAGGTTTAAATAAATTTGTATTAGAAATACAATTATTTTTAATGTGATTTTCATTATTGATAACAAAATTATGTTAATTGGATTTATATTATGTACTATTGTCAATATGAATACTTGTCTTACATATTAGCTATCTATTATGAAGTTTGTCTCATGAATCTGTTGTCAATTGTATATTTTGCTCTGATATATTAAAACTAGATTTATGATTAGCTATTTACTCATAAATTTGCCATCTAATTCTGATTTTATAATTTCCAATGGCATTATGTGAATTACTTCCTAATGTTATTGGTTCATCATTTATTGTTAATAGATCTTTGAACAACATGTTTGGTAATTATAATATTAGCTAATTGAACTACTTCATTAGCTACATATTCATCTTAAGCCAGACATGTTAAAATCCCAATTATGTTAATATATTTCTCTTGGTAGAAAGAATGACTAATCCTTCATCAAGATAGACTTAGCATAGTTTTCCTTTTTCTTTCCTTATAGAGTAAATATGCATTTAGATTAAATCTTTCATTCTAGAAGTCCTCTTCTAAAAGAGGAAAAACCATAGTTAAAGTCTGGATGACCATTAAATCAGCGTAAGGATTTGCTTCCTTATCTGTGCACAACAGGAAGGATAATCTGATTAATCTTTCTCTATTGGCAAGTTAAAGACTTACTTTAAGCCAAAAAATATAGAGAGAGAGGGTAACTGGAACCAATAGACCCAGTCAAAACCACCATTCCAAACGTAAAATGAGCTGATTTAAGTTCCCAACTAGGTGGTCTCCATTATAATGTTGAATTATCATTTTGGGCCATCAACATTTTTGGTGCTAGAAGGAGGTCCAATAAATTGTTTTCTTCGAAGATTTTGTGCTTTAAGATTTTATTACTATGGCCCCATGTGAAAGACCTCCTTGGAGTTTTTTTATTGGACCTCATCTAAAAACTACTTCAATAAAAGAAACCCAGACCCTGTCTTAGGTAAAATAAAATGGTAAAACATATGATCTTAGTCATCTCTTTCAATTTATTTTAAGTTCCAATTATTTCAGTATTAATGAAGATATTATTTGCAGGATCTTCACTCTTACTTTGTTAGGGAAAACCAAAAATCTTATCACTTTTAATTGCCTCTGTACATAGCTGGGACAAATTTTCAAAGAATTTCTTTCATGCATTTCAGGAATATAATTACAAAAAAGTGTGTGATCGGTTAGAAGAATTGTGTAGGATGGAAGGTGAGACTTTGGATATGTTTTATATTAGACTTAAATTAATTGTAATGCAATTTCGGTCCAAAGATTTTCCTCCTCGATTCCAGTTAATTGGATGTTTAAAAATTTAGTGCCTTTGTCCTATAATAACTATGAAGAATCAGAAAGTATATCCATTGTTGATACAATTGCTCAAAATGGAAACTCTGATTCTTCATAAATTGAAATTACAAATGATAATCATTATGCTAGAACTTCTCCAAATTTACATAATGTTGATAAGCTAGAAATTTAACAAGATGCACAATATATTAGCAGCAATCAACAAAAACTAAATCAACAACAATTAGATCAACCAGACAATGACAACAATGCACATTCTACTACTGAATTAATTCACAATTTGCTGATAATAAAATGGAGTTGTTCACCAATAATTTGTTGATTGGTCAGATGCATGAAAATTTTGATTTTTGTAAAGACAATAATCAATGGTATGAAATTGACAACAACACAAGAATGGAAGAATTTGAAATGTCTATTTTGGACAAGGAGCACCATTCTTCTAACAGAAAAATTTACAGGTTTGTAAACTCAAATTCTCAATTTTCTCTATATCTTGATTTATTTGATAATTCATTTGCAGTTGCTCCTTTCGGCATTGATAATAGTTCAAAAGATGAAGGAGTTATCATTTACTAATTATCAATAAGTTCTTATAGGAATAGAGAAAATTTAATTGTTTGTAATTTTAAAAATTATCTAGCATATGATTCCCTATCTAATTCTGATTTAGGAAAAGAAGAGATAATTCTGATTCAGGAAAAGAAGAGATACTAATGAAATTGTTCATGATGATGAAAACATTGAACCTTGTTATTCTTCTTAAAAAACTATATTAAATGACTCTCATTCTTTAAGTGAATCTGTTTTTGAAGAGGGAAAGAATAATAGGTTAATTGTTTTAGTTAGTTCTTCATCATTTGATCATCATTATGATTTCAACAATCATGAATCTACCCCAATTTATGACTCCTACGATAATGACATACCTTTTTGTTATCATAATCTTGAAATTCTCCTATGTCTGCAAGTGAACAAAGACAAAATTGACTTTAATTTTATAGTCACTTGTGGAAATGAAATATTTACAAAGAAAATCCCACTATGTTGTACTATTATGTGTAACATAAACGTACATTGTAATTTCTCTTTCTCACATTTTCCCCCATTTAAGTTTCTTTCTTTTTCAAATTTTATTTTTGACTTTTTAGGCATATTGTGCTGGCATTTTGAATATCAAAACTCTAGTCTCTCATCAAGTGAATTAATCAGCATATATGAAAATTGATTTCATAATTTCAATCATGAGCATTGGCTACTTCTTATTTTGAGATTTTATTTTATGATTATGTGTGGCCAATTTGTTTATGATTTTCAAATTAATTTTTCACAAATGTTGACATTTGAAAGGCTCCTATTGTATTCTCGCTAGCCATGTAATACCTTTCAAAATCTTCTACATTGTTATCCATGTTTCATCAAAAAGAATATTTCTAATCATGCACTTTATTTTGTGCATAAAATTGTTTTCTTACAACAGCCTATGATAGTTAAAGACATATCATTCAATGCTGGCATGTTGTTTCCTCTTCCCCTAAACCTCTTTCAAGCATCAATTGAAATACATCCTGAATTTTATGATCCTGTAGGCAGATGTTTGAAGGAATTTCAAGGTAAGGATTATGTAAATAATTTTATTTTGTTAAGTTTAGATGTAAATAGTAGGTTAAGTTTTTCATTCAATGATTTAGCTGCAGTTTTATTTTTGTTACTAATTTTTGACATTTTCATACGTACAGAATTAAAATTAAGAGAATGGCTTCATTGAAAGCATGGCTATATTTAGTCATATGCTCTCTCATTTAGTTACAATAGTAATAAGATTAATTTTGTTACTTAGTTCATATATCTTTATTTTTCAATTTAATTTGCTAATTTTTAATAAACAAGTAATGGGCTCAAATTTTTCCTCTATTATCCATTTCATTTTTGGCAAAAGTGGCTTAGAGTGCTTTGGATCATACACATGTGTGATGATCTTGATTATCCCTCTTCACAAATTTTCATCACAGGATTAAAATTTCTTTTCTCAAACAAAATCATGAATGATGAAATTTCAAAGGATCATTATAGTTAAGCATACCACTTTTCCCTAAATTCACTAGCATGTCTTTGTGGTCACTTTTACCATAGTATCTTCAATTTAAATGTGAAGCAGATGCAAATTTCTCATTACTTAGTAGTTAATTTAAATTGAATAAGAAGATGATTTTGAACTTATGCAAATTCATGGGAGAACTTGAAGATTCATGAGGTAAAATTACAATTTGACTCTTCCAGGTATGCATAAATATGTTCATTTTCATTTGTTGCTAGTTTTCTATTTTCATTAGTCTATTTCTTATTTCCCTTTTACTTATTTTGTAGGTCTTCATTAGTTTTATTTGGAAACTTGATGTGTACAAACAAATTCAGTTGGCTTTAGAATAAAGTGAGCAGTCATCCCTTTACAATTTGCAACATGTTCAGGGAAGTATTTTCTTTTTCATCAGAATCTTGGTATTTTATATTGTTGCTTCTATTCATATTTCCTTGCTTCACAAATGCACGAGATGAGCTAATAATCATTAATGTAGCTGAAATTGAACGCTTATCCACTCCTTGTTCAGATTTGTCGTGGATCTACAACTTCTCGCATTTTAAATTAAAGAAGGCCCATAAGCAAAGGAAATTTTCTCCAAAATCTTGCAGCAAGTCATAAAATAATCCTATCCATGATTTTATCTTTGCCCATTTTGAATCTTATAATTTCCAAGTTGAGTTGAACCATTGCATCACACTCATTCATATTGTTTTCCCATTAGTCATATTCCTTTCTTCCGAAGTGACTAAAAGCCTCTAATTGGTGAATCTTGGAATCTCGATCCTCTGCTTTTCATTTTTCCAAGATATTTCCTCAAAATTTCAAACTTTACAGCTTATTGGACTCTTGGGATTGTATTATATTCGAAGCATTTAAAAACAAATTCTGAGATTTACCTCTTTGAAATCCACATTGCCTTTTCCTCCACTATCACATCCATTACACTTAGTGAAGGAAATTGCCCATATTTCATGTTGTATTAACTAGAATCTTTTGGTTTCAAAGTCTTGTAAGTTGATTTGAGTTTCAAAGCAGTTCTTGAGATCTTTGATACCCGATTTATTCTCATATTTATTAAATCTCAGACTCCTTTCCAAGCTTATTTTTATAGACAAATGTAGGTGCTCTTCTTGTTTTCTTATCGGAACAAAAGTTGTCGGAGCCATTTTAAAAAAATATTATGAGATTGATTACCTCTGATAGAAGAATGCCTAATATACAATATTCCCATGTCATACATTAAAATCCATTCAAAATTGGACATATTTGATATCATAAGATTTATTTATAGGAAGTTACAAAAAAAATTTGTTCCGATCCGAAATCTAATGTGGAAATACTCTCATGATCTAACATATTTTCACTTAAAGTGATATAAAAGAGGTTTAGGTCCCCGGTATATCAAAAAAGGGTGATAAGGTAAAAGAAAAGGCACTCTTGAGTATCTCTCTAAAAAATAAATTCGAAACGCACAAAGGTAATGGATCATGGTTAATTTATGTTTGGATTCTCTAATATTTGAGTTTTGATATATCACACTATATTTAGCATGCATAATTTCAAGACGTATCCATCTACACATATGCATTACATTGTTTAAGACTTGGCCTTAATTCTTAACAATTTACGAAAACCACGAAAACCATTGAGTGGATATGAAATTTGAAAAAACTAAGAGAAAAATTACTACTGCAATTCATAGAGAAGCACATCATCATTCTCATTTCTAATGGATTTTATTTATTTTAGATTCCTTGCACATGAAACTAGTTTACTGCTTGCATTAGTTCATATTTAATAAATGAAGATTTTGGGTCAATAAGATTTCAAAAAATTCAACTTCTTCATGCTTTTAATTCTAATTAAAAGAAGATGTTACTTTTATTGGAGAAAATGATATCTTTCGGGTAAGATCAAATAGAATTTTCTAATGGTAAGTTTCATATGCCCACTTTCATTCATTTCCATTTCTTTACTTTTGGTTTTAGTTTTGTTTTTAATTTTTGTTGATCTTAAACTCTGTTTTGCAAGACTTCAAGAATCACTGCACACCTTAGATTTCACACTCAATCTCTTATGTTTTGTGTGATTTTGAACTTTTGGAGCAACAGTAATGATTATTCATCTAATCAGATAAATTGGGGAGTTTTTGAACCTCTAGTCTGCTTCTTAAGCATTTCTTTTATCAAAAAATGGTTAAAATACTTTTATGCATGATTCCCTTTAAAACAAGAAAATTTGTTGTCGGCAGAGACTTCTCATTTAGCTTATTATCTCTCACGAATATTATTCACTCTTTAATTTCAAAGCCTAATTGATTATAATTTTGCAAGATAAAATTCATTTAAATCTCAACATAAAATGAACACATGCATGCTTATCTTCTTTTACTCTTTTGTTGAGACATTTCTATAATTACTCTTGTTGGGTTTGTCTTTAATTCAGGGTTTTCTTTTAGCTTTCCTTTATCATTTTGACATGTTTGGAGTTGTTTCTTTCTACTTTCATTTCAATTTCGATTTATTTTTTACTATTTCCATTGCTCATGATTTGATACTGGTAACTCCACTAAGATTTATGTGTAAGGTTTTTTCCTCGCCCAACATTAATGGTTGGCAGACATGGGAAATCGTTACTCTGTCAATTTCATGAATTTCATTTATCATTAAAGGCATATTTTTATGGAATCATAGAGCTCTCTTGCTTTAAAACTTTTTCATGGAAGAACACACATCCTTTATAAGTGATATAGTTCATATTTTCAAGGAAATAATTGACCTAAGTTTAACTCAATGGATCCCTCCCATTCCTCCACATCATATAAAATCCTCTAAATGATAGTCGCAGGGAAATATTTGGAGTCAGCATTATGAAGGTATTATATTCATTAACATAAGTCTCTACTACCATCCCACCTCCTTCACTCATGTACATCATAAACTAAAAGCTCGCAAATCTGCTTATCAAAAGGGTGATTAAAAGAGGAAGCATGGGAAATATAAGTAAACATGTTGGGGCTATGGAAACTCGGTGAAAGCGGGGCCATGCTTGTATGGCATAAAACACAAATTAGTTGAGGTACTTTTCAGGCTCTTTGGCAGGAAAGTAATGTCAGAGACCATTCATAACGATGGATATATGATTTTATCAAAAAACTCTTATCTGTACCTTCTTCTAGTTTTCTATACGAAGTAATCTTGAAATATTTTTTTTCCAAAAATATGGATTCATGATTTTTACTAAGTTTGTTTTGAGTACTTATCTTTTCGAACTCATATTTCTCAATCTATTTATGTGGGGCCCATGGAAATGTTTCATTGTTAGATGGTTTCGTGGAATCCATTATTTTTAACCTTTGGATAAATTAAAGTTCATCATATTTTAACCAGAAATAATTAATCCATTATTTTTAACCTTTGGATAAATTAAAGTTCATCATATTTTAACCAGAGATAATTGGTTCTTCCTTGTGTGTTGCCAGTGTTGAAGTGAAAACTCAACACCCCCAATTTTGAATTATTTGATTTAAATAATGGGGACCCTTTCCATAAATTATTGGCTAAATCACTTTTTTAATAATTTCTTTTGGTTGAGTGTCATAAAATTTTGCAACAACAAAAAAAATTCATCGAATTTCTATTTTGATTGTTTCATTAAGTTTTAATTTTCTCCATCTTTCCATCGGTATTTGTTTCATCTCATTTGGTTACACTTTTGAAAATGGTGCTCATCCGAAGTTCGATAATTTTTACCACCTAGGTTAAAAAATGTACAAAATGTATATTATTTTAATTTTTGTAAATAAATTAGTAATTGATTGTAAATATTATTTCCTAGTTAAATTTTACAAATTATTTCATTTTTCACTAACGGTTTTACAAAATCGTTGCAGTCAAATTGTAGAATAATTAAAATTATGTGTTTTCTAGATCTCGGTAACTTATTCCAATTCCTAAATTTAAAAGAAATTACGAGACCTTAAATCTCAAAATTGCAAAGTCGTTATAATTTATTTTGTCGGATTTTTAAATTACTAAATGGTTGTAGTTTATAATGGATGAGTTTCACTTCACCTCACCTCCTCCCTTACTCCTGCACACCTCGACAAATAACATTATATCGGAACCACATAATAAAAAGTAAAAATCCCAATAAAAAAAGATTTCGATAATTTTTTTTCGATATATATATAAACCTCTATTAAATAAAATCCCGATATGTTATATCGTACCTCAGCATTTTCTTTTATCTCGGAACTTGTACATTTTAAAACACCTAATGTCCAATATCATTCGATCGGTTGTTTTTTTTAAATGAAATTCCCACTTCAATTTAAAAGCCCCTCCTCTTTACTCTTATTCATTAATGAACCAAAGTATCCATGGATCATACGTTGAAGCGACAAAGCCACTTAGGTCCATAATTATGGACCAATGTCCACTTGACACATCACCACAATTATTTTTTTAATATTAATTAATTTTTTATTTAAAATTAATTATTTTCAATTATAACAAAATTATAATTATATAATTACAATTAGTTTGTAAATTAATTTTTAATTTTAATTAAATTGTATATAATTAATTAATTTTATAATTGTAATAAATTAATAGTTATCCATATATATAGGATCATAATTTTGAATTAAAATTTTGGCCTGGGCAGAAATTTTTCCAAAATTCTGGAATTTTGGACACTTCTACTTTGGAAGCTCATAAGTTGAGTTTTACTTCGCCAAATCAAGCCTAGGATGGCTCATTAGATATATAAAATCATGGAAATTATTTATGAAGTGGTTGCATGACCAGATTCAGTCATTAAATGAATCTAAAATTTAGCATAAAATTAAGCTTTGAATTTGTAACCAAAATTAATTTCTGAGTTTAATTTTTGCATTTCCATTTGCTCAAAGACTCTGTTGATTGAAAATCCATTTTATTATGTTCTATTTGACCAATAATATCTTTACAAGGATCAATCGAAAGCACAAATTTTGTTTTATTGATTTATTTAATTAAAATTTGATTAGAGATGTTTGTTTTCCATATTTGGTATTTTTTATTTTGATTTGCATTTTAATTTAATTTTCATTGGTTTTTGACATGAAAACAGTTGAGGAGATGAGGAAAAGAAGATTAAAATCAATAGGATTGCTCCAACAAGAGAAGAAAAATGAAATTGACCAATGAAAATTGTTGGAGAAGTTTTGTTCTTCATTAACTCTCCTATTTGGAATTCATTTTTGTAATTATAACTAGTGGTTTGTAGAATGGAGAAAGAGCTTCTCTTCTCTGCAATTTTGTAATTCTTAAAACATTATTGTAATAAATATTTCATGTTGTAGGTAGAGAGGATCAGTCTCAGATCTAGGAATTATTAGGATTTGTCTCTTTTCATTCTGAATTGTGTATGAGAGGTAGAGTTTGCACTATTGCAACTCCTTTTAGTAGCAGAGTTTATTTCTTTGGAGGAGATTGTAAGAGATCAAATTTAAAAAAACAAAGAAGGAGAACAAGTTTAAATAAATTTGTATTAGAAATGATATTACTTTAATGTGAATTCCATTCTTGATGGTAGAATTATGTAAATTGGATTTATATTGTGCATTGTTATCAATATGAATACTTGTCTTACATATTAGATATCTAATCTTTTTGTCTCATGAATCTGTTGTCAATTGTATCTTTTTCTCTGATATATTAAAACTAGATTTTTGATTAACTATTTATTCATAAATCTGCCATCTAATTTTGATTTAATTTCCCTTGGCATTATGTGAATTACTTCCTAATATTATTGGTTCATCATTTATTGTTAATAGATCTCTGAACAACATGTTTGTTAATTATAATATTAGTTAATTGAACTACTTCATTAGCTACATATTCATCTTAAGTAAGACTGTTAAAATCCCAATTATGTTAATATCTTGGTCTTGGTAGAAAGAAGGACTAATCCTTCATTCCATCAAGAAAGGCTTAGAATAGTTTTCCTTTTTCTTTCCTTATAGAGTAAATCTGCATTTAGATTAAATCTTGTATTCTAGAATTCATCTTCTAAAAGAGGCAAAACCATAGTTGTGGTTTAGCTAAGCCTTAAATCAACTTAAGGATTTGCTTCCTTGTCCGTGCAAAGCAGTAAGGTTAATCTGATTGCTCTTTCTTTGTTGATGAGTTAAATACATACTTTAAGTCAATAGAGATATAGAGAGAGGGTAACTGGACCCAATCAAACCAGTCATAACCACCATTCCAAATGGAAAAGGAGTTAATTTAAGTTCCCAACCAGGTGGTATCCCTTATAATGTTGAATGGTCATTTCAGGCCATCAACACTACCTAAACAAATTGTTCCTTTATAATTCATTAAATTCCCTGTGCATTCCTTTCAACATGTCTCCAACCCCCCCTGCCTTCTTGGCAAGAATTAAAAAATTCTCTCATTTTCTTGAGACTTTATCCTTAGGATAACAATAAACTTGGAGTTGCATTCCCTTCTTAGCCATGCTTTAGTTTGTACATACCGCCCTGATCCAAATATTCCTTTCAAATTCTCTGCACTTCTGTTGTCAATCTACCAAAAGCCTAAATTACCAACATATTCTAACAACCACTCTTCCCACAAATCAATGCTTGAAGATTCTACCATTACCTCACTGCATTTAACTATAATTTTTGCATGGGCCTAACTAGAAACTAGTTGATTACTCAAACAATTGAATTTGAACTTTCTCAAACTACATTAAGAAGATTTTGGATGCAAAGGTTAACTAGAACCTAAATGGATTAAAAAATGAAACCTGGAAAAATTGTAGTCTATGAATGCTATAGTCTTCCAACACATGCTTTTGGAAATAGTACAACATATAAATGAAAAGTCAAATCTCTCAAATCTACATCATTATTTTATTAAATTGAGAAAATATTTAACTCTAATCCTATAGCTCAAAACCATAAATAGCTATCTCCATGGAAGATCCTCTCACAACTTTGTAGACTAGGAGAAATGGGGTTACAATTAATGCACTCCATCCTTAAGGTTCATTTAATATATGAAAGGAAACCTGATCCTTAAATCTGCACCTAGGCCTCTACCAAACAATTACTTGTATCTCAAACTATTGTGCCCTCTACCAAAAAACAACCTATATCTTTGCCTATTGCGACCTCATTAAACTTGTTCCTTACTATTGTAAGGAAATGTTGAATGAAAATTTATCTTATCTGCTGACTTTGTGCACCCTTTTTCTATGGATAAAGCTAACCAAGCGAAACAAGTAAGAAAAAAACAAACATGCCTACAAAAACTGGTTATGTGTACTCAGTAAGATGAATGTCTGAAACCTTGATTACAACATCCATTTATTAGGAAATATTTCCACCCAATATTTTGTTTCCCTTAAACCTATAAGTAAACGAATCCATATATACCCACTTAGATAGTTAGGTGATGAGGCTAGGCCTCAAACTTTGCAATACCCATTTAGTTCAGCCAAAATTATCCTCGGTGTTGCAAAAGGCTCTTCCTTTGCCACATTTCCTATTGAATACTAAGTCAAGATTCAATATCTATAATCATTTAGCTAGAACAAAGTGATAGCCCATTAGTCTCGCTTCCCCCACAAGGATTCTAGGACCTGCTTCCAGTCATCAATCTATTAATTTCTAGGGAAAGTATCATTGACTTTACTGATTGAAAAGGTTTTTAAATTTAAATGAAACAATAGACACATCAAGCAACAATAATGGTACCATTTTGATTTCACATTATGAGATTCAATGTTAGGTCCCTATACTACTAGTGTAACCCCTTATTTTTATTAGTGCAACCCCCTTATTATATTGTTTTTCCCATGTAGTCCCCATATTGTTATTATTTTGCCCCATAGAAGCCCATTATTGTTATTATTGTGCAATTACATTATTATTGTTATGTCGGCTCTGATTGTATTATGACCCCTTAGACTATATATAGAAAGGAAGTTTTTTTCATTTGTATCATTCAAGAATTGTTCATTTGTGTAATGTAAAGGAGGTTTCCCCCTTGAAGAGGCTTATTTATAAGGCGTTAATCTATCTTTTCTATCTTTTTGTGCGCTAGTTTCATAACATTTGGTATCAGAGCTTTGGATTCTAGGGTTTCGCTGCTCCACACAGGTCATCATGGAATTTTCGCTATAACGGTTTTTCAGTGGCGTTTCAGAAGATAACAAAAAAATCCATTTGATACAACATCTCGTTGAACCTCGGGTCTAAATTTTAGATCTTGTATCACTATATTTTCGAAGATATGATCAGAGGAAGTTAGGGTTTTTGCAAGCTCTAGAATTCCATCTCAAACAGGTCATCGTGGAATTCTCGCTATAATTGTTTTTCTACAAAGTTTTGGACTCTGAAATTAAAATCCGTTTAAGCCTAAAACTTGTTGAAGCTCAAGCCCAAATTTCAGATCTTGTTTCTCTATATTTTCGGAGATCCAGTCCAAGACATTTAGGGTGTCTGCAAGCTCCCAAATTACATCCTAAAAATGTGACCTTCAGAAACTCGTCATAACTTTCTCTCTGAGCATCATATTGAAATTTCATAAGAAGTTATAAAAAGAGGACGGACTATAGTTTTCTGCATATTAGTTTTAGTTCCTAAGGTCAAAACAGTGACATGTGGCACTTCATACAAGTTCACTCTACTGAAAAAGTATATAAGCAGGTCATCTTGGGAGATTGGGCATAACTCGTTCTTGGAGAATTTAATTTCGATCAGACTAGTGGCATTGGAAAGAGGACATGGAGGGCTACTGTAGGTAGCAATTTCAGACCTTGGAGATCCAAAATTTCAGAGATACAACATATTCAAGATCGAATTGCTAAAAGAAAGAAAAAGAATAACTTGAATCAAGAAAATAGAAACACCTAGTAAGCAAAAGTGGATGGATGATTTGAAGAATGTGATCGAAAATAAGATAAATATTTTTATCTGTGCCATTAACGGTGATATCGATGGTATGAAAGCATATTGGAAGAAAGACATGGAATATTTGAAGAAATACATGGAAGGTTTGAAGGAAGGTGGGACAAAGCTACTACAAGAAAGGCCTCCTAATGGCGAAAAGGTAGTAGAGGAAACTCATGATGAGAATAAAAGTAATGTTAGTCATGATTTCATAGAATCTAACATTGGATTGAAGACCCAACATATTCCAAATATCAATATGATGAAGTTTGATGGAAAGGGTCCTGTAACATGGATACTACATATGGAGAAATATTTTGATCTACATGAGGTGCAACTGTTACAAAAGGTACGTATTGCATATTTATATTTAGAACCGAATCAATTTTTATGGTATGAAGGGATTTGTTCTCGTAAACCACTTGTCACATGGTCAATTTTCACAAAGGAAATGATAGCGCTTTATGAGGATACAAAGAGAAACACCTTATTTAGCCAATTGATAAATCTCAAACAAAAGGGTTCAATGGTAGAGCACATTGAGCACTTCCAAAAATTGAATATAAGGGTCAATGATATTTCAGAGAAGTGTAGGATTGAAGTCTTCATAGGGACTTTAAATGATAACGTCCAACATGAGCTTCGCCTTTGGGAACCTGATTCATTGGATATGACATACAAGTTGGAAAGAAAAATTGAAAGCAAAATTATGGCAACAAGGAAGCCTACCACTCATAACTATAAAGATGGAATTGTTGTTGCTCCTAGCCTTTCACCACCTACAAGGTTGGCACCAAAACAATTGGAAGAAAAAAGAGCAAAAGGGCTTTGTTACAATTGTGATAGAAAATACACTAAAGTTCATAAGTGTGCTAAGCATAAATTAATTTACATAGATGAGGAAGAGGAGCAAGAAGAGGAACAAGAAACGTCAAAAGAAGAATATATACACCAGGAACAAACCCTGGAGAAAGAAGAAATGAATCTAACTATATCTTGTAATGCATTGGCCCGAATCACAACTCCTCAAACTATCAAGATAGAAGGACATATCAAGAAGAAAAAGGTAATAGTGTTGATTGACTTGGGCAGTACCCATAATTTTATTCATTGTAAAAAAGCCAAGAAATTGAATTGCTTCTTATATCCAACTCCAAAGTGTCAAGTGATGGTTGCAAGTGGAGGAACCATAAATTTCTCTAGAAAGTGCCATAATATCAAGCTATACATGGGAGAATATGTATTGAATAGCCCAATGCTTTCCATTCCAATGGGTGGTGTTGATGTTGTACTAGGAGTCCAATGGCTACAATCCTTGGGTACAATAGCTTTTAATTTTCAATAACTTTTCATGAAATTTTCTTCGAAAGGAAAGGAATTTGAATTAAGGGTTATCATAGGGAAACTAGGAAACAGAATCAGCTCTAATGGAATGACAAAGCTTCTAAAGAAAGAACAATGAGGTGTAATTGCACAATTATGTTCTCTAGAGGTTCCCACATCGAAATCATCTATTTCTCCAGATCTCCAAAAAGTCTTGGACAATCATTCCAAGGTATTTGAGACTCCCAAAGGCCTCCCACATATTCGTGATCATGACCATGCTATTCATTTGATTCTAGGAAGTGGTGCTCCAAACATCAGGCCTTACAAATATCCATATGCCCAAAAGAGTGAAATTGAATGTATGGTTGTAGAAATGCTAGAGGTTGGTATAATTATCCAACCAAATTCGATAAACGAAGCAAGTGATGAATGGAAGAATGCTGAAGCAAGGTGGGAACTCATTCAAAAGTTGCAGAAGATCCTAGTTCAAACAATATTTCCAGAACTTAACGAGGAAGTAAAAGTCATATTGGAACCTAGAGTAGTCACAGAAACAAGAACTTGACAACTATGAAATCGATCAATTTCAGGGTATCTCATCAAGTGGAAGAACTTACCCACTGAAGATTCCACATGGGAGGACAAGAATTTTATACATAAGCATCCAGAACTACTCAAACGTTGAGGACAACTCTTTTTGAACGAGAGGGTCATGTTAGGTCCCTATACTACTAGTGTAACCCCTTATTGTTATTAGTGCAACCCCCTTATTATATTGTTGTTCCCATGTATTCCCCATATTGTTATTATTGTGCCCCATAGAAGCCCATTATTGTTATTATTGTGCAGTTACATTATTATTGTTATGTCAGCTCTGATTGTATTATGACCCCTTAGACTCCTATATATAGAAAGGAGGTCTTTTCATTTGTATCATCCAAGAATTTTTCATTTGTGTAATGTAAATGAGGTTGCCCCCTCGAAGAGGCTTATTTCTAAGGTGTATTTTCTATCTTTTTGTGAGCTAGTTTCATAACATTCAAGGATGCAAGAATTTACAAAAAATAAATATGAGAGAAGTACCAATATTAGTCCTAAAAAAACTCGGAAATGTGCTCATGGTGTTGTAGAAGGAGATGCATTCAACTGGTCAAGGCAATCCTTTTTGAGCCCCTAAAACGTCTGATGAAAATAATGAGCAATGGTTAGTAGAACAATAAACTGTAGGAAAAAACAAATTCACAAGTATGACAAACATGAACAATATGCTCATTAGCTATCTACATGAAATAGTAAGCCCAGTAGAAGATCCAAATAAAATACATTACCTTCAACGACACCAGGACTAAAAACCAAGTCAACCATATGGCTATTTTCATAATATTTGGTTGTACTACCTATGTGAGAAAAATCCCCTGCTCAAGCAATATGAGAATAGCATCTGAATAACTAGAAGTTTTGGCTTGCAATATGTAGAGTAGTATCTAAATAATTAGAATTTTTTGGCTTGCAATATGTAGAAAATTGGATGATATTAGTATACAAAAGTAAAAACAGCTCAAAATCCATACATGCTCCTTTCTATTTCAATGGATGTTTTACTAGACAAAGGGAGCTCAAAATTTGGATATACTCCATTCTCTTTAGTGTGTTAATTTAACTAGTATTTATTGCCTTCCAAATAAAAAGCATGCACATAATAAAATTATCTCTCCTACTTCAAAATCATTTGGAAAATATCTCACAGGTACACAAGTTTATTTTGTGGAAAATCATAAATACAATATACACAATTTATATCATTAATTCTTTAGAATAGTTTTTATAAGTCTTTCACATCATGAGAGATACCATGATGGTGCTCAGCTCTGAAGCACCTCAAGGTCTAGGTTAGCAGTCGGTCCTGTGCATTATTGTCGCCTTCGCATCTATCACCATCCTTCTGTAGTGTGAAGCTCACTATGACGACTTGTGGGCTGTTGCCATACCCCATTTCCGACCATTACCCACATCCCCGATTCTATCTGCAGCTATCGGAATGGAGTTAGATGTTGTTGATTATTTCACCAACCCGAATCCCTACTAACCGATTTAGACACTCCCTCATGCAGTGTCTGGGTCTAGACCACCATCCACGCCATCTTCCCCGCGGTCAGGCACGCCGTTTGTCAATGTGCCTCCTGGACCTTCATGACCTACCTTTCGACTTCTACACCCTTCGTTGCATCACCAGGGCTTGACTGCCCCACTCTTTCTCTTGCTACGCTTAACCTCCTAGCTTCATGCATCGCTCCCTTCCCTACCTTTGATTTTGTTTTACCTACGGCATCCCTGAAACCTTCATCGTCCAACCAACCCTTTTCTTTAGGATTTACACAATCTAGGAATTCCTCTATCCAACACTCTATTCCGGACAGTAACCCTAACCCTACCTATTTACAGGGGAGGTTTCATATTCCCTCTGGAAGCTTTAACATTCCGGCAGTAAATCCTTAGGACTCTTCCCTTTCTCCACAGGCGGATTCACAAGGCAATCAGACCCCCTCTGGGACCATATGATAGCCCCTCAGACTAGTAAGGCCAAGAAGAGCAAGTGTGTCAAGACTGTGAACAAAGACATCTCTCTCAGTTTTAGGGAAGGTGTAACTATGGGTGAAGTGGTGGACACTGCGAATCGAGTTCTGGTGGGGCATGTGAGGGGCATAACATATTCGACAAAGCAGCTTCATCTCTGGCCCTTACAGATATGGGGAAATTTAATCAAGGAACTACCTTCGATCACTATTCTGACGCGAGGTTGGTTTTCCCTCAGCCTCCACTGGGAAGAATACACAGATTGGATATGCTCCTACTATTGGCATATTGAAATGGCCCCTGTCCTTCTCAAGCGATGGAACCCCCTCTTCGATCAAGAACGGGAGCAGTTGAGAGTTGGACCGATTTGGGTTCACCTGCCTGGGTTGCCTCTGCATTTTTGGTCAGATGACATCTTTATACGCATTGGCACTGCACTAGACACCTATTTGGACCGCGATAAGTCCTACACATCATCAGGCAACAAATCTATGATCCACATTCTGGTTCACCTAGACAACAGAGAAGGTTGGGAGGAAAATATCACTCTGCACTAGAAGCATTTCATCCGTAAACAAACCCATGACTACGAAGGGGTCCCCTTCAGGTGCAAAAGTTGTCACAAGGTTGGGCACTTGTATAAGGAATTCCCCCTTAGTTTCATTTTTGACTTCATCGTCAGCTAAAGGCACTGAGAATCCACATTCAGAAGCTCCCTTGATGGAAGAAAAACCTCCTCGTGCTACCAATCCGATGGCTATGGATGGGGACACTGCTTTGCCATCTAGTATTGCCTCTCCGTGACCTTCATCTGTGCCCATGATGAGATCTCGGACTATTGTGACGGCTGCTCTCTCCACAGGTACTCTTCCTCCACTTTGTTCCTCTATTACTTTTTCTTGCACTGCACAAGAAATACATGTTTCATATGTATCCATTGCTTGCATGTCCACTTCCCCACTTTCTTTACCGCTCGATCTTCCTTCTTCTATTTTCTCCACTACTCCTCCCAGTATTGTTACAGGAACAACCTCCATCACTTCCCCTGAGCCCTCCACCTCATCTCGACTCTCTCATCCATTTAACCTCTACTCTAGGGTAACCATCCCTTCTGAACCATCTGCCATTGGTCTCTATCCCCTACTGTTGTGGGGAAAAATGCCTATGCAGGACGATCCTATCCACCTAAGGTGTGACAGTGCCTTAGCAACAAACGAGTACAGCTATGCTGGTTTCTTCCTTTATGAAATGTGATAGAAGAGAGATCAATAGACTTACTGGTGTCTTCCGTTTGTCCTTCGATCCGGTCTCTCTTCCCTTTGGGTGTTCACAGCCACTTGCCTTCTTGCTTATCCAGCTTCAACTTCCTACAAGATCACAAGAGAACAGCTACTTGCGACAAGAGAAGAACACTACACAAAGACAGATATTCACATTCATAACTGATTTAGGATTAGAAATAAACCAAATACACCAATACATTCATACATCAAAATACATCAGCATATAGGAGAAACCAAGATAGCTTTATTGATGAATAACAAGGTTCAGGAAGAGATACAACCCAGAGGGCTCCAATCCAGCATCTCCTTCCCAGCAAATGGAATTCCTCTCTTTTCCCCCTTCAAAGCATTAAGCACCCAATGATTCCAGTCTCAAACCGACAGCAATTCTTTGCAATAACAAAATTCCAGCCTCTAGATCTCATGGAGGAGAGATCCATATATAGATGTTTGGAGAGGGGATGAGTCAGCTTGAGATCTGACTAGTGTCCTCTCCCTCTGTCAGTTCTTGAGTCCACTTGGAGGTTCTTGCTTCCACTTGGAGATTTGGAACCTCTTACTCATCACCAGTCGAATTCCCTGAGGCAAGTGTCATTTTGGAAGCTTCCTGGGTTATGACACCTTGAGAAATGAGCCTGCCACTTGTCCACTCTCGTTCAGCGCAGGTAGCCTTTGTTCCAGTTGACATTCAACGCAGGTAGCCAGTGTTGGCTTTGACATTCAGCGCAAACAGCTAGTGTAGCCACTGAAATGATCCTGAATTGACTTGTTTTTGAGCAGTTTCAGGTGGAGAACTTCTGTGAATTGCTGTGGTTTGTTAGCCTTGTTCCTCTAGGGGTAGGAACAACATGTTTAGGGACTTTGGATCCCTTAGATTATGGACATTTCATGCTCAATGCTGTAAGGCACAAAAATGTCTATAACAGTTGCCCCCTAAAGTATGAGGCTATTTATCGGGCGAAATGCTTTATCAGGGGGATCCGAAGTTCATCCAATGCTGAGAGGAGACCTGTAATAAGATACAATACAATACATTATTTTTCATACTGCTTTCATGATCTAGCTGAGGCGGGAATTCCCATGCTCGGCTTTATAAATTCATTTTTCTGTACATAGAACAGATAATCGTCTGATGGTAAACTGATAATTTTGATGAAATTAACATCCTTTGAGTAGGATGATTATCTGCTGCAATGATGTACGTGTCAATGTTTTTATCTTTCCTGAATATATATCGCAGCCCGGATGGATGAAACTAGATCCGGGGTCTTCAAACTCGTTCGATCTTCACTCTAAGTACAAGTCGATCCATGTGAGAAATGTTATGAAGTCGAACATGGAAAGACATCGCTTGATTACCGGTCAATGATGTAAACCGTTAACAAGCGCGAGAGGAATCACCGATAATGATAATGACCCTCAAGGTACTGTAGTACAATTCACGTGGTGTGAATAAAGGACTTGGCGTCGAACACCACGCAAAATCTTTTGGTTGAAGGTCATTGATGTATACTTGTCGCCGGAAGTGAGAAACTTTCCATTGTGGCATGCAAGCTTCAAAGCACTGAAGGGGTTCTTCCTAGATCAACTTCTTGGATAATGAGCTGATGTCGACAAGAAGCGATCCGTCAAAGGAGGGCCTTAATGAATCCCACATCAGTGACACGGAACGGAGCTAATGATTTTAATGGAGGTGAAAACGATCTGTGACATATGATTCAGGGTGGCGGTCATGAAAGGATGAAGGATAATGTATGGCAGTGGATGGGACACGGTTGACTTTTTCTGAACGACTTCTCTTGAACATATGGCGACACTGATGCGATGGATTGGTAGCATTACCCCAAATGTGGATGGTATGGCGAGACCATGGATGAGACTGGTGAATGAAACAACCCAACCCGATTGTGGTACGGAAGAAAAGTGTCATGTTCAAGAGCGACTTGCTACCATCAAAGTTTTCTTTAGTTTCTCCCAATTTTTCCCCAGTCATTGCTGACCAGTACCTCTTTATTTTTGTCAAGCTTGAGGAGGATAACATATGCTTGTTCTATAACCTGCCCTTCGGGCAAGCCCATCGCTATGTTTTAACGAGCCTAGCGATAGTGAAACTCGTTCTCGTCTAAAGACAAGTTTGTCGCTATTTAATGATTTCAACGAGTCTAACGACAAGGATAACTCGGTCCTTTTCATTTTTAGAGAGTCTGAAAAGGTACATAAAGTCAACTCCAAAAGACCTTTTTCGTCATCTAATCCCTTAAGTCTGAAAAAGTATAAAACAATACAGAAGGGATGAGTTTTCGATAGTTTTAACGAGCCGAATAAAACAAGCGCTCGATCTTTTTGTGCAATAATCCCTCAGGTCCAAAAAGATTAAAATCTAGAGGAGGGATAGCTCTTCCGGTCGTTTTAACGAGCTGGAAGGCCAAAACTCGGCAATCTTTTCATATTTTACGAGTCAGTTGAAAAGAGCTTAAAGAAGACTCGTCTTTTGAGGAACGAGTGATAAACAAGGTTAGCAACTGATTCCAGGTACAGGTTGGAATTTTCCAATCACGGCAGTGTCACAAGGATGGCTAGGTGAAATCACTTTTCGCAGCTGTTCCTCAAAATGGGTAAACAATCATATGGAGGTGAACGATCGGCCAAATGAAAAGTGGAGGTGACGGTGCAAACACGACCAAGGCTTTAATGGTTGATGATATTACATTCACAGTGGTTATTTACCGGGTAGGTTCATTTTTTATTTTAAAATGAGCTTAAACGTTGGTGGAAACACTTGCTCATTGCTTATGTTTATTTTTTAACGAGCATGAAGTCCGTGTTAAAACTGCTCGGATCTTGCGTTTATTTTTTAACGAGCATGAACTTTGTGCTAAAACTGCTCGATATTATATGGTCAAATTTTTTGATTTTTACCATGACTAGCTTTGCCCTTTTCAAAGATAGTACTGTATCCTCAATTGCTGCATCAAACTAGTTAGAAATGAATAAAATTTGCATGGAAATGAGAATAAAACCCTAATATTTCGCTTTGAACTACGTAAAAAGCAATTAAAAGGTGTTTTTACCTCTCATTTTACCATTTCATTTGAACTTGGTTTGTTGGAGCTTTGGAGGTGCCTCTTCCCCCTTGATTTTCACCAGCTGATTCTGGGAGATTCTGCAGACGATTTTTGGCGCCGTCTGGACCAGGTAGGAGCTAAACTCTAGCTCTTTCTTTTCATGGTTTCCTTTTTCCATTCTGTGCCTGTTTTCCTGTTCCCATGAGCCCTTGGGGTTTTGCTAGGGCGCTCTGCCATCAGCGCAGGCAGTCCATTCGAAACCTGCGTTGAATGTCAAGCTGCATGAAGGCAGTTTGACCTTCAACGCAGGTGGGACACCACCCAGTTGCGTTGATCATAGAAAAGCAGTTCTATTGCACAGTTTTTGATGAAATTTTGCCAGTTTCTCATTAAATCCAGGATCTTACTCTTTCTCTTGTTTGTTTTGCAGGGACTTTTGATCAAAATGACCCTCACATGGCGAGAACGAGAACATGAAGAAGAGGACATGATTGCCCTCCATGACCCTGTCACGGTGAACGCGCTGCGGAACTGTGGCCTGCTGAAGTTCTTCCGTATCTCTAGTATGAGAGCACAAATCTCTTTACTGCAGTATATGCTTGATGTTTGGGATCCTATTAACCAAGTATTTCAGATCAGGAGAAAATCCATCCCTTTGACCGTGGTATAAATTTACTTCTTGACTGGTTTGTCGAGGCGGGGTGCCCCCATTTCTTTGTCTGGTTCGGCCCGATGGAATGACTCCGTGAGAGATTATGTCTGCCAGTATTGCAGGGAGGGATCCCAGCCGAGCAGAGACGGCAAGGTTGTTATCCGTGAGATTACTGACAGGTCTCTCAGGTCCATTCTGTATATTATTGGTAGGATGGCCGGTAGTGCATCTCTACATGTCGCCAACAGATCTTATGTGCAGCACGCCTTTGAGTGTCTCCAACCGAAAGTATTCAACTGGTGTGATGCAGTACTTCTTCAGATGAAAAGTCAGTTGAACAAGGTAAAGGACGGGAAGCTGAAGAACTTTGGATTTGGTTCTATTCTGACTGCCTTTGCCTTGGAGAAAATACCACTGATGCAGCCTCAGTATATTGCACTCGACTTGCCTTCTCCTACCGAGCCACGCATGCAGAGATGGGTTGATCACATGTCTAGGCATGCTGGTCAATCTCAGATTTCTTTCACTGATACCTTCTTCAGGTGGTTCGAGTGTCAGGAGATGGTCTATTCCGAGTATCCATATGTTGGTATGGATTTCCGAGGTGATCCGGACTTGGTACTGCCGGATGGCGAACAGTGGGGCGCTATTGGTAAAATCTTCGACCATATTACTGTTTACTGTTCTTATTTATAATGTCCTTGTGCTTTATTCTATCAATACTTTAATCAAACTCATGTGTGCATGCAGATGTTGGTCCTGTTCGTCCAGCAGTTCGCCCGAGAGCGCCAGTTGCTGCCCCAGCAGGGGAGACTGCTGGGAGAGTTATCCTCCGCGACCTTGATGTAGCCGAGACCCTTACAGCTATGGAGGAGCAGGTTGAGAGCCTTACTCTCGGCATTCCTGATGTGAGGATTGATGAGTTACCTTTACAGTTGCAGCGGCATACTACTGGCGTGCCTAGACGATGGACTCGTCTCTTGCGCATGATTGCACAGGCCGTGACGTGCTATCATGAGCATCACTAGGCTAGGGTGCCCCCTAGCATTTTTGAGTTTTTGGGTCATATGACCGATTTTTGTCTTGGTTACAGAACATTATGTATGAACGATAAACAGCTTATATATATATTTTGATTTTCGAGTTTTTATTCTGGTTGAGTTATGTGATCCATATATACAACATTGATGATGTGTCTCTTTTTATAAATGTCGCAAATGTCTATCTAACACATAGTTTGCTAATGAGTCGGTTAATGTGTTTAAGTTTCTGGAAATATGCTGGTATTGAATTGAATCAAATTGTCTTTCCAAAATTTTAACCCTTAGGAACATGCGATAAATAGCAGGATTGCGAATGGAATATATACCATTGAGTTGTAGTATTACGAGTTGTGAGTCTAGCCTGACAATTAGTCGGCGTATACCATGGGTGATGGCATCAGAGAGTAGTTCTATCAACGCGCTATACTCAGCGATGTTATTCGTTGATTGCCCAATACATACACCTCTGAAACTTACTAACTCGCCGCTTGGATCAAAAATGGCCCAGGCTGCGGAGGACAGGTTCCGCGAACTACGACTCGCTCCGTCGGCATATCCAACACATGTCTCCAGAAGGTTTGACATCTGCAATAAATGTAAAAAGGTGGATCACTCGACCAAAACAAGTACTTTAGCGAAAACAAAATACAACAAAAACATACAGGTTACTATTCAAGCATAGTAACGCCTGAGGTACAACCCATTACGGGGTTGCGCCAGTGGAATTCCGTCATAATCCATTAACTCGTAGGCTCCTTTTGCTAACACTCTTTTAAAAATATAGGGGCCCATCCATAAAGAATTAAATTTACCAGCTCCCAATTTATCGGATTCTTGGTCATAAAGCAAGACCAAGTCACCTTCTGAGAAGACACGGGGTTTGACATTTTTGTCGAACTGCGCCTTGACTCGTTTCTTATGGGCTTCGTTAGCCAAAGTGGCGTCACGACGGGTTTCATCCAATTGGATTAATTCCAAGAAACGAGCCTCTTCTTCCGAAGTTCCGGGGAGGAGATCAATTGCAAGTTTAAGTGACGAAATTTCACACTGGATTGGCAAGACTGCTTCCAGGCCATACACCAGTTGGAAAGGTGTGAACCCGGTCGCGTTCTTTACCGATGTTCGGTAAGCCCACAAGGCTGAGTACAGGATTAGGTGCCACCTTCTTTTGTGAACCCCGATCATCCTTTGCAACATACGCTTCAGGACCTTGTTGATTGCTTCAACTTGTCCGTTGGCTTGCAGATAATACGGGGTAGAGCTGTCGTGAGATAGCCCTAGCTTGGCAGCTAATTCAACCATCATGTGATTGCGAAAATGCGACCCATGATCTGTAACTATAGCCTGTGGTACGCCGAACCTGGCGACTACATGATTGAAAAAGAAAAGGGCAGCTGTTTCACCAGTGTTATCTAATGTAGGCATCGCCTCGGCCCATTTGGTAAAATAGTCAACAGCGACTATAATATACCCATGCCCCCCGGTCGAGGTGGGGTTACATTGCATGAAATCGACGCCCCATTTGGCGAAAGGCCCAACAGCAACTATTGGCTGTAAAGGTGCGAGTGGTCTTCTGGTTTTGCTACCGAAAATTTGACAAGCATGGCAACTTCTGACTGCGGTTATGCAATCTTTGAACATGGTTGGCCAGAAGTATCCTGCTTGTAAGATTTTATGTGCTGTATCATATCCAGATTGATGCCCTCCACACGCGCCTGAATGACACTCATTCAGGGCTTTTTCGGCCTCTTCATGGGTGAGGCACCTCCTCAGAACTGTATCGATACCACGACGGTAAAGCGTATCACCGACGATCATGTAGTCTTTCGCTTGGTATCATATACGTTTCTATTCTGAGTGAGAGGTGTCAGGCCTGAATTTTTGGGTTTGGAGATAAATTATGACATCTCCATACCACTCATTGCTTGCAGATATCAGAAACAAACTTTCGTCCACGATTGACTCTTCTGATGTTTCATCGTTGGACGACGATGGGAGATCGCACAATAATTCTGCGAAGACTAAAGCTTTCTTTGATTTGGATTTTACAAATTCCAGATCAAACTCTTGAAGGATCGCTATCCATTTTGAATACTTGCCCCCCAGCAACTGTCGCGACAATATATAAGTCATGGGGTTGCAATCTGATAGAATGGTATTTTTCCGAAAGAGGACATAATGTCGAAATATTTGTATCGCTTGAATAGCAGCGAGTGCTAGCTTTTCAACATAAGAATATTTGCTTTCTGTATCATTCAAGTTTTTACTTAAATAATATATAGGATGTTCAATTCCATCAACTTCTTGAACTAAAACCATCGCAATGGTCGTATCTGCTGCAGCCAGATACAGGTTAAAATCTCTTTGATAGTCCGGGGCATACATTAATGATGCTTTTACTAGAGAATCTTTCAGAGCATCAAAGGAAGCTTGCGCCACCTGATCCCAGACAAAAGGTACATCCTTTTTCAAAAGACGAGTATAACCTTTAGCAAGTTCTGCGTAATTTGGAATGAACCTCCTCAGAAAGTTTGCTTTCCCTTGGAGTTTCTGAATCTGAAGCAAATTTGAAGGTGGAGGCAAATTAATGATTGCCTGAACCTTGCAAGGGTCGAGCCGAATCCCATCCTTAGAGACTACAAAGCCAAGTAAACGACCAGAACCGACGCAAAACACACATTTGTGCGGATTGAGTCTTATCTTGTAGTGTCGGCAACGTAGAAATATCGCTCTTAAATGTTGCGGATGATCAGTCCGCTTTCGCGAATGAGCCGGAAGGTCGTCGAGATAAGGTTGAACGATGTTCTTGATGTCATGGAAGGCATAATTCATTGCCCTCTGAAACGTCGCCCCTACGTTCTTTAAACCAAAGGGTAATTTTCGATAAGCGAATGTGCCCCACGGACAGATGAATGCAGTCTTTGATTGGTCCTGTGGGCGGATATTTATTTGATTATACCCGGAAAATCCATCCATAAATGAAAAGATTTCACATCCGGCGCATTCGTCAATTATCTGGTCGATGAAGGGTGTAGGGTAGTTGTCCTTCGGACAAGCTTGGTTTACATCCCTATAATCGACACACACTCTAATTGTCCCTTGTTTCTTCATAACAGGGACAATATTCGATACCCAATCGGTTAGAGGAACCGGGTAGATGAAGCCAGCATGGAGAAGTTTTTCAACTTCTGCCTTAATGGCAGCGGCTTTCTTGGGGTGCACCTGCCGAAGCCGTTGTCTTACTGGTTTGACATCAGGATACATTTTAATTTCATGTTCAACGATACTCGAGTCAATGCCTGGCATTTCATCATATGACCAAGCAAAGACATCTCTGAATTCGCGAAAAAGAGCGTTATATATTTCCAGTTCTGAAGAAGAACATCCTTTGCCGACATAAATATTCTCTACAAAATTTGTTTTAGTCGAGATATTTATGGCTATAGTCTCTTCAGTATTGGATAAGTTTCGCTCGGAATCCACCGTATTTACATTATTTGATAGGAATTCAAAAACTGAAGGGTGGTAAAGGTCATGTTGAGTATCTTCTTCATATTCCGGAAGAAGGGAACGATGGTGGCAATCATTCCATGGTGCCCCCTCAATCAACATTGATTGTAGGATTCCTTCGTCAGTCCCATGTACTTTTGACCAAGGATCTAACGGGGTACCATATTCTCTAGACCTATCTACCCAAACGCTTGGTGAGCGTTGATTTGGGTTCGCCTCCCATGCTTGAAACATTGATTGCTACAATATTTCAATGGGGCTTGGGGGCAAAATTATTGCATGATCCACTTTGACATCGTCTTCTGAGATCTTCGTGGAAGATATCATGTTGCAGGCTCTTACGAATGCTACTTCTCCTATATAGAATGGAGGTGGAAGTGCGAAAGTTCCCATTAATGTGGGGTCTTTCAGTAGGCCTACTCCGATGTCTTGAAGTGAGTGGTTGCTTCCATGGATCATGGGAATGCTTCCTGTAACTTGTGAACCATTAGGGAGGAAGTCTTGCTGGTCGACGATCGTAATCCCTCCTTGAAAAGGGAATGCGATCTTCCTAAAATAAGTCGACACAACAGCTACCATGGCATATATCCACGGTCTTCCCAGTAGGATGTTGTAGTCCAGATTTCCATCGATGACTTCAACATCTATTTCTACTGTTTTTCCTCCCAGTTCAACCTTCAAGTTATTAAGGATACCGCAAGGGGTATATGTCCTTCCGTCGAATGCTTTTAATGTCGTCGAAGATCGCGACAAGGTTGGAGATCCTAAAGTTTTCCAGCAACTCATCGACATAATACATGTAGATGCCCCCTCATCAATAATTGTTCGGTGAACAGTTTTGTTGAGGGCTTTCACTTGAATAAGGAAAGCTAGTTGAGCTGGTAACTGAGGATTGTACCCTTTGTGATCAAAGGACACAAGATTGGAATCCTTAGGATCAACCCCACCAATAGCCGATAACAAAGCCTGCCTTTGGGATGGGCAATTTTGTAGTACTTCAAGAGTCGACATAGCGGATGGCGATTGGGCCAAATCTTCCACTATGTTATAATGTTGCGCCGCTCTGGCGCGAGGATTAAATGTCGACTTGTGTACTACTCCCTTTGGCGGTTTTATTATTAATTCAGGAATGATGGGTGGTACAACTTCTGTCGAAGTTGTTGTCGAACTACTTGGTTGATCTTTACCTTTGTCGTTCGATAGCTGCGGATTCCCGTAATCTTTGTTCCTTGTCGAAATCAAAGCATCATTCTGCTGTTTTGAGACCGACAACATAAGCACTTGCGACGGGGAAGCATTTCCACTATCAACCAGATTTTGACCTGGGTTTGGGAATGGATCAGTTAACACAGTTGAGGTCTGCGAACTCTTAAAGAATCTTTTAAGCTCAGCTCTGTATGGAAAATTTCCTGTCCAATGATCCTCGTCACATATCCTGCATGGACTTTTTTGTTTCCCTTTCCCAGGAGGGTTTGAAGAAGTTTTTCCAGGGGATGACTCACCCTGTTTCTTCTTCTTCCCTTTGTTTTGCTTCTTCTTGCTTCCTGGTTGATTGGTTTCTTTGCCTTTATCTGCTGATACGGCATTTACTTCCGAAGCAAGAACTTCATCTTTTGCATTTTGATCTGAATTCTTACGGGCTTTCTTAGACGAAGCCTTTGTCGATTTCGCGTTTGCCGTGCCAATCACGCCATCGCCGGCATGAGAGTCACTATTTGATTTAGGAGGAGGAGGAATTGAAAATTCTGGTCTAGGGGCGTCAGGTATTTTGTCGTAGAGCATGCCAGACTGAGTATAAACTAAGTCTAGATATTGTGCACGAGCAATAACTTGCTCCTCTGTTACGACTCCCCCCTTTGCCACATCTTCCATTATAGCAGGAAGTAACGACTTTATAAACCATTCAGCTAAGAGCTGATCGGGAACGTATGTTTTCACCATCCTACGATGACGACGCCACTCATGTATATGATCGGATATATGAGTGGCCGTTGTCTGCTTGAAGTTGGTTAATATTTCCGTTCCCGTTTCATACCTTATCGGTAATTGAAAATGGGTTAAGAAAGTCGTGGCTAGGGAGCTAAAATTGTCGAACGAGGCTCTAGGTAATTCAATATACCATTTTGCCGCTGGACCCGTTAACGTCCTCTGGAAAAGGCGAAGCCTTATCGAATCATCATTCAGGGTGTTTGATGAACACCATAGATGAAAAGTCATCACGTGATTCGATGGGTCTTCACCTGGATTTCCATTGAATTTAGGAATGTCATATGGAAGTTTGTGAGGAATCGCTGGCCACCAAGGGGCGTAAGCAATCGGATCGTTGGTTAACCGGTGTAAATCGGGTAACTCTAAAGTTGCCACGAATGGTAACTGTTGATTCAGGTTAGGTGAAGCATACTCAGGGTACGATGGGATCGCCTGAGCAGTGGGCCTTTGCATACCAGCATAATGTAATTGATGTTGGTATGACTGATACGGTTGGTGGAATTGACCACTGTAAAGCGGTTGGTTTCGACCGTTTTGAATATACGGTTGTCCACTGTTCGCAAAGATCTGTTGCTCAGAACCTTGGTACACTTGCTGGAATTGTGGTTGTTGGTATTGCACCAGCCATGGTTGTGAAGCCATGTTCTGTTGTGCTATACTAACCGTTGGACCAAGGTGTGGGGTAATTGTACCCATTTTGACCTGTGTCGCCCCACCAGTTGGCGATTGTGGTTGTGTCCCAGGGTCAAGGGGCTGTTGCATTACAACCTGAGAAATCTGAGGCTGACATACAACAGGCATCGCTTGAACTTGTGACACTGTTACAATAGCCGGTGTGGTCGGGATGTTCGACATAGGTACACACTGTTGCATAGAATATACAACCCTTGGTTGTTGAGGTAGCATAGGTACCCAACCACTCGATGTAATTCCAGTATAACCTGAATACTGTTGTGAACTCCCGTATGGATACCCTCCCGGAGGGGGTAATGAAAGGGCATACTTCCCCCCATACGGTAGCAATCCGGAACTCAAGGGGATTGTTTGTCCTTGGGGACTGGATTGCCCAAATTGACCTCCAAATGGATCAATCTGGCGAGTCTCAACATAAGAGTTGTCAGATATTATTCCGGATGAACAAACTGGAACAGACCATACTGTCGAAATAGTCCCTTGGTGGACTCCTTCTAGCGGTTGCAAGCTAGTCGGGACAGATGGTATGCCGGCAAACATTGTCGGAGTGACAGCAGGGGCTTCTGCTATCGCTGTATCGTTCGACACAGTCCTAGATGTTGACGGTTGTTCAGACATTTTGAGTCTATCCAATAGATTTCCTAGCGATTCTACAGGAACTTCCACTTGTGGTGGATTAACTTCTGATGAAGGAAATAGAGTGACCCCGACTCCAAAATGGGTTGGAGTACTTGCTTGTGGATCCTCTACAATTTCCTCTATCGCAATCAAACCCGGTGGAAGAGGAAGACCGTCAGGTCCGTAAAATATTTCTGGTGCCGAAGAAGGGGTTGAATCGACAGCGACAGTTGTTTGAGGAGCAAGACTCTCTGAACCGGTTACAGATGGAACTGGTTCAGTAACGCAAGTATTTGCCCTCAGACTAGGATCAGTGTTACTGTCCCTCTGTGGCTGTTGAACTTCTTCTACATAGGCAGGGTTTCCAGAAATGTTTGGAGTAACCGGAATCTCAGATGTCGTTGGAACACTTGTTCTAACTTCGATAGGAGATTTCGAACCGGTTAAACGAGTTCGCTTTGTCCGTACTGTTTTCGATTCCGGAGACAAAGACGGTTGACTCGTAAGCCTCCGCGAACGACGGGGTTTCAATTGACTTTCTTCCACGATTACGGATTACTCGATCAACCAAAATACAAAAGGGGAAGTGTGTTTCCGAATTAAATGAATTTTTTAGACGCTTTTAGACACAACTTGCTTTTTCAATTTTAAAGAGTCGAGAAAAAGCTAAAGATGACTCTAGTCTCCTTCGATGTTTTAACGAGCCCGAAGTGACAAATTCTCAGATGGACTTTTTCTGTTATAGAGTCTAAAAAAGGCCAAAAGGAACTGCTCTAGATTTCTAGGCAGAGGGTGTGCCAAACTTTTCGCAAAACCACAGAATACTTTTTAGGGTACGGGCGATCGATCTTCCTGAATGCTGTGTTCAGTGCATTACGATCAGTAGGGCGGCCGACACGGCTTCCTAAGGATAAAGGTTTTATGCCTATAGGGGTCTCCCAATATATACGCGACAGTACGTGGGAGCACAATCCGTACTGGCGCTATCGTCCCTCAGGAGGAATCACCCACCTTCCACGAGATCGACAGTCACCAGGCTTAGCGACGCCGGAACACGTCTCTAGCCTAGACCTCTATGTTGTGCGTTATGTTGCAAAGCGTTGTTAAGTTCATTCAATTTATTTTAGGTTGATCTTTTTAGAAGTTTGCCTTTCAAGGTTCACCACGAGATGTATGATACAAATTCCTAAATGCAGTCTAAAGATGATAAGCAAGCTTTATATCTTTTCAACTTTGAAAATCCTAGCTACTAAGGGAAAAGAAAGACACCATCTTTTCTCAAAGAGCAATCAGCACACTCTAATGCACTTTTCCTAAATCCAACATGCAAACTATCAAATGCAAATGCACAATGCAGGTGTTTGTTTTCCGCTTTCTTAGTATTGATGCCTACAAAGAAAGCTTTTTGTACAACTTTGAATTTGCTTTTAAATGATCAATACAAACAAGTTTACTTTTTCGAAATCAGAGAGGGTAGAAGAGATTACAACACTTAACGATTTTCGAAATAAAGACTTGTTTCGACACTTAAAAGAGACAAATTCAAACCAATAAGCAAAAGTAAATGTATAATCAATCTGCAAACAGCCAATGAACTCTCTTCTAAGATCACAATCAATCAGATCTGAATCAAAGGCTAAAGGATGACTATTTCACTCATGCAAAGGAAAACTGTAAATGACGCCACAAACACATAAAAACACTCACAGTCTTTTTGTACAAAAGGAGGCGGAATGTAAGCAGAGAAAAGGGGTTATTAGACTGGTACCTATGCTGGTTACAGGATGCAAAAACAGAGATCAAAAACATGCAAAACAGAGCAGAGAACCCCAGCTGCACAAGGACAAACTGGTTCAGCGCAACCTCAACACAGGGGTTTTGACATTCAACGCAGGTAGCCTTCACGGGACCTGCGTTGAAATGCAGAATCCCTTCATTGGGTCTGTGCTGAAGGAGAAACTCTCGTTTCCCTCAGGTTCTGGGTCACAGATTGCTCTTTAATTCACTGTTTTAGGCCAAATAAAAGCAACAAGCAAGGTGTAATCAAAGGGATGCTTTGAAGGGCTACTAAGATCTATCACAAGGATCATCAAATCATTTGTGAATCCATTGTTCAGATCATAGACAAGTCCAGCAATGGGATCAAAGCAGCAACTTTCTACTTTGCATCCGAGAAAGATGCAGTTCGATTGTTGCTGTCAAGTCTATGATGCAAACAATGATAGAAACACAAATAAAATGACTAAAAAATCTCCCCAGCGGAGTCGCCAATTTGTTGTGGGGAAAAATGCCTATGCAGGACGATCCTATCCACCTAAGGTGTGACAGTGCCTTAGCAACAAACGAGTACAGCTATGCTGGTTTCTTCCTTTATGAAATGTGATAGAAGAGAGATCAATAGACTTACCGGTGTCTTCCGTTTGTCCCTCGATCCGGTCTCTCTTCCCTTTGGGTGTTCACAGCCACTTGCCTTCTTGCTTATCCAGCTTCAACTTCCTGCAAGATCACAAGAGAACAGCTACTTGCGACAAGAGAAGAACACTACACAAAGACAGATATTCACATTCATAACTGATTTAGGATTAGAAATCAACCAAATACACCAATACATTCATACATCAAAATACATCAGCATATAGTAGAAACCAAGATAGCTTTATTGATGAATAACAAGGTTTAGGAAGAGATACAACCCAGAGGGCTCCAATCCAGCATCTCCTTCCCAGCAAATGGAATTCCTCTCTTTTCCCCCTTCAAAGCATTAAGCACCCAATGATTCCAGTCTCAAACCGACAGCAATTCTTTGCAATAACAAAATTCTAGCCTCTAGATCTCATGGAGGAGAGATCCATATATAGATGTTTGGAGAGGGGATGAGTCAGCTTGAGATCTGACTAGTGTCCTCTCCCTCTGTCAGTTCTTGAGTCCACTTGGAGGTTCTTGCTTCCACTTGGAGATTTGGAACCTCTTACTCATCACCAGTCGAATTCCCTGAGGCAAGTGTCATTTTGGAAGCTTCCTGGGTTATGACACCTTGAGAAATGAGCCTGCCACTTGTCCACTCTCGTTCAGCGCAGGTAGCCTTTGTTCCAGTTGACATTCAACGTAGGTAGCCAGTGTTGGCTTTGACATTCAGCGCAAACAGCTAGTGTAGCCACTAAAATGATCCTGAATTGACTTGTTTTTGAGCAGTTTCAGGTGGATAACTTCTGTGAATTGCTGTGGTTTGTTAGCCTTGTTCCTCTAGGGGTAGGAACAACATGTTTAGGGACTTTGGATCCCTTAGATTATGGACATTTCATGCTCAATGCTGTAAGGCACAAAAATGTCTATAACACCTACCAATAGAGACCAAACCCCCTTGGGGGCACCCTTCCAGGATCTCCAGAGATATTCTTCTTACTGGGGTAAATGTGGCCCTGGGCAGACAAGCCATTATAGATAGGGTTCTTAGAGCAAAGAAAACCCTCACCCGAGATCATCCATGAAGTGGTTGTCCTTCAATTGCAAAGGGTTGGCTAGCCCTGCTAAAAAACTAGCCCTCAAGAGGCTCCTAGATTCAGAGCCGTCTGACATTAATTTTTTACAAGAAACCCTCGACAAGGCAGAGCCGGTTGCCCAGATCCTACACTTAATGAAGCTTGGATGATGCTTTCATGCCCTAGATGTCAATGGACGATCTGGAGGTATTGTTATGGGCATTAATACCTGATCCATCAATCCTATTTCTGTTTGGGGGGGACCTAGATTCCTAGGTATGGATATCTTTTCTTCGGAGATGGGAAGGAACATTTGTATCATCAATGTCTATCCTCCATATCACAATAGGGTAGAGTACCAGAACCACCTCATGCATCTATCCCTATTGAATTCTAACAATCTAATTTTGGATGGAGACCTCAATTTCACTATTGGTCATGAGGAATATTGGGGTCATCATGCCCAACTGGACCCCCTATCGGATTATATGGAACATCTCCTGGAACAACACCAAATGATAGACATCCCCATGAACAAAAATCAACCGAAATGGCATAATAGGAGAATGGGTGATGCTTCTCTAGGTAGGAGATTGGATCACTTTCTCATCAAGGAGGAATTGCTTGGTATCCTCTCAAATTTTTGCCAATGGGTAGGATCTGGGGGTATCTTTGATCACTCCCCGATCTATTTGGAATTAGGTAGTCCATTCCATAAACCCAGAGCACCTTTCACGTTCAACTTGACCTGGTTGTAGGACCCTGAATATCACAAAATGGTCACTGATTTTTGGAGAGATCACCCACCTTCCCAGGGGCAGAATTTGGCAGAAGGTTTTTGTCGAAACCTCATTGAACTTAAAAGTCTCTCCATTCAATGGGCTAAATCTAAACAATCCAGAGATGATATGACACTCTGTTCAATTGAGAACCAACTTGTTGACCTTATGGATGATCATGGTTGGGGATTCACCTCAGTAGAAGCTAAAGCTACCCTCATCAAGTTGGAGGCCCAGAGGTCCAAGATCCTATAGGAACGAGAGGAGACATGGAGACTTAGAAGCAGAGCCATCTGGCTGAAGGCAGGGGATGACAATACTAAATTCTTCCACAATTATGCCAAAGGAAGGCAAGCTTGTAACACTATTTGGAAAATTCCTAGTGATCATGGACAATATGCTTAGACTTCCCATCAGTTGGCTCATTTGGGAAACTCACATTTTCAACAACTCTTCAAGGCTCCACTTGGGACTTCGCTTGCAGAAATCATCTTCATTTCTAGTCTCTTCCCTCCATTTGTAGACCCTGACATACTCGAAGACCTCACTAAGCCTATATTGATGGGGGAATTGGAGAGTACCCTAAACTGGTTCAGAATGATAAAAGCCCAGGTCCCGATGGATGGACTATAGAATTCTATCTTGCCTTTTTTGAGACTTTAGGCATGGGCCTAATTCTCAAGGTTGTTGAGGAATGCAGAATTACGAGGTGCATGTATGAGGCCATAAATTCCACCTTCATTTCCCTCATCCCAAAGGTGGATTCTCCCCAATCCTTCAATGATTTTCAACCCATATCCCTTTGAAATTTCTTATATAAAATTATAGCCAAAAGCATTGCCAACCATATCAAGCCTGTTCTCTTGGCCAACATCTCATTTGAAAAGTTTTCATTCCTCCACAATCGACAGATCCATGAGGCCATTGGCACAGATCAAGAAGAACTCCTCTATCAAATTGAAGCATCTTAAAGGAGCTATTCTCAAATTGATCTATCAAAGCCATTTGATCGAGTCAACTGACTCTATCTTAGAATTCTCCTCACTCATATCAGATTCCCCATCTCATTCATCTGATGGATCATGTGTTGCAACTCCTTTGTCTCAGTTAGTGTCAGGGAAAATTTTAAGAACCCCCCCTAAATTTATAAATATAATAAATGGGCGAATCTCCATGGTATATAGGAAAAATGGAAGGCGATTTTATCAATAATATAATATGTATATATAATTTTTTGGCGAATCTCTCACCAGGCATGGCGAATATTTTACTCAATTATAAAATCTTGTAAGATCTTGGCGAGTCTTTCACTAAATAATAAAACTTTGTAAAGTCCTAGTGAATCTTAGCATAGGCTACATGCTGGTTTAATTCCCCCATTTAAATAGGCTACATTCTAGGTGAATACCATGGGTCAATACCATGTGCCATTTTGGTGAATACCATGGGTCAATACCATGTGCCATTTTTATTTTTATTAATTCTAATATTAGGGTTAATAATTGTTTTTTGCATGGTATTAATAACAATCTAGTCCATGGTATTTGTCCCATAGTATTTTGGCCATAGGTTTCACCTAAATATAACCAATTTTTTGAGTGTTCGTAAATATAAGGTGACTTATGGAGTAAATATAAAAAAATGTTTTATTTCCTTACCATACCTCTCGTTTATTTATATTTTTATTAATTTACGATACCTCTTTTACAAATATCGTATTTGGCCCATAGGATTCACTTAAATAAAACCTCTTTCTTGAGCCTTCATAAATATAACGAGGGTTATGGACTAAATATAAAAAGAGGTTTTATTTATTTATGATACGTCTAGTTTATTTATATTTTTATTTATTTACCATACCTTTTGAGTAAGTATAAAAATACGTTTTATTTATTTACCATACCTCCACTTTACTTATATTTTTATTTGTTTACACCCTTACATGTATATAAGGTGACTTATGGAGTAAATATAAAAAATGTTTTATTTATTTACCATACCTTTCATTTATTTATATTTTTATTAATTTACCATACCTCTTTTATAAATATGGTATTTGGCCCATAGGATTCACTTAAATAAAACCTATTCTTGAAAATGGGCGAATGGATTCACTTAAATAAAACTTGTTCTTGAAAATGGGCGAATGGATTCACTTAAATAAAACTTGTTCTTGAAAATGGGCGAATGGAAGGTTGTAAGTCCTAATTTCAAGGGCTAAATTTAACTTTTTTACCCTCTCCCTTAAAATAAGGTGGGCTATTTGGGGTGATTTGTAAAAATGTACTATGATACAAAATATTCGCCCACTAAAAATTTAAAACCCCTTAATTTCGCCAAAGGGTGAACATTCGCCCCTAAAATTATCCTTGGTTAGTGTGCTTATAAATGGATCTTCCTCCAATTTCTTCCATGCTGAGAGGGGCCTCAGACAAGGCTGCCCACTCTTCCCTTTAATTTTCCTGCTTTTCATGGAAGGACTAAGTAGGTTGATCTCACATGAAAGATGAATAGGGCAACTAAAGGGGCTTAAGATCATTGATCAGTGTACAATATCCCATCTTCTATTTGTTGATGGTGTGCTTATCTTCCTTAGCAGTGGCATCCGAGACTTCACTACCTTCTATGACATCATGCAACTTTTCAGTGTAGCCACCGGGATGGAAATCAACAGGCCAAATTCTACCATCACTTTCTCAGCTTGCTCTCCACAAAAAAATAGACTTGCCTGTTAGAAGTTTCCCTTTCAAAGTCTCTAATTGGATGATGGACTTAAATATTTAGGGTTTCGAATAAAATCCCATGGGTACAAAATAAATGCCCGGACCTGGCTGGTGACTAAGGTGGAAAAAAGGTTGCTGAATTGGAACCATCATTTCTTATCCAAAGCACGGAGGTTTGTGCTCATCAAATCAGTTTTGGAAGCCACTCTGGTTTACTGGATATCTCTAGCATGGATTCCTCAAGGTATCCTATCGAGAATCCAAAAGATATGCTACAAATTTCTATGGAATGGACACAAGGAGGGGAAGCCTTTCACTTGGGTGAGATGGAATCATATTGCTTTACCCAAGAAATGGGGAGGATGGGACCTCAAATACCTTCCAGCGTTTGCACATGCTTTAGCGGCCAAATTAGGATGGCTTCTCCTAAAGTCTAGGAGACTGTGGAATGATGTGGTTATCTATAAATATATATGGCCCCTAAATCTAATGGATTGGATTCGTCTTCCAACTTGGAACAAACAGAGTATCTCTATCATCTGGAGGGATGTACTACGAGCCATCCCCACCATCAGGAATGGCCTCACCTAGCGAATTAATTATGGAACAGTAGTTTGCATTGGAACTGATCCAAGGACAGGTTGTGGCAACTTATATCGACTTTCATCGGACCTTATTAAATTCCTAAATAGTAGGGGCATATCCTCGATTGCACAAATAAGGGATCAAGAAAACACTACCATATTCTTGGAATATTGGAAATTAGCAGCCACTCTGGGCATTCCAGATCAGTGGACACGGGATTGGGAGGCCTACATTAATGCTTTATCTAAATCACATGCCCGCATAACTGATAACGATGATGATCTCATATGGGCTCCTGCAACTCATGGAGTATACTCTCTCAAGGTAGGATATCCCATTATATATGTTGCGCATAAGCCCCCTGTTCTGGAGGGGTGGTGGAGAGAACTTTGGAAACTTAAGGCACCCCCTCGTACTCGACTCTTTATGTGGAATATCATCATGAATAAAACTCCTGCATGCATCAAATTGATGAAGCCATCTCACTTTGGCTCGACCTGGTGTGTCATTTTTCAACAGGATGAGGAATCGAATGATCATCTCTTCCTATTCTGTGCAACTTTTCGACACGTCTAGGAGCAATTCCTCTCCTCCCTAGCTATCACATAGCAATGGGATGGGCACAACATCAAGGAATCATGGAACAGTTGGTGGGTTGCTTCCCCCAACATGAAGAATTGTAATATACCCCTGATTATGTGTTGGCACACCTGTTTAAGTAGGAAAAACATCATCTTCAACAACCTACAAGTTCGGTGGCCATTGGTTATCACTCAAATCATCAATAATTTCAATAAGTTACCAGATGATGATCAACCCCCTCCTACTCGCATTATAACTCCTAAAGTTATCAACTAGGACCATCCTTGGGCTTACTTCAATGGATCAGCCCAAGACTAGGGATGTGGAGGGGGCATTATCCATACGTCACACAACCACTCCTTCTGAATTCACATGGGATTTGGTGTCGGAACAAACAACTTCTTTGAACTCATTTCCCTCCAACACTTATTATACTTTTCATTGGCACAAGACTGTAGACATATTCAGATATTTGGGGACTCTAAATCATCATTAATTGGTTCATGTTCACATTTTCATGTCATGTGCATTCCCTCAAAAACATTTTGGATGATGTATTGCAATTAAAATCTCATTTTGAATAGATTTCTTGTCTCCATATTTACAGGGAGCACAACTAGACTGCAGATCATATTTCCAAGGAGGCAACGAATCAACCTAGAGGTCAATGGTTGATACAAGAACAGAGGGAGGCATAATTTTTCCAGTATTATCATAGGCCCTACATCGACCAGATACAGCAGAGGGTTGATAAGCCCTAATTTTACAGTTTATGATGCACATATATATCAGTAACTATGCCAATGAAATTTTTTGTATTTTTGTATAAATATTCACAGAACCTAAAGAAATACCCTTAGTGGGTAATTATATA
This sequence comes from Pinus tabuliformis, assembly GCA_031772625.1. Lineage (NCBI taxonomy): Eukaryota > Viridiplantae > Streptophyta > Pinopsida > Pinales > Pinaceae > Pinus > Pinus tabuliformis. The sequence goes on along the minus strand of CM062808.1, from coordinate 999,845,564 downwards.
TAGAACTATATATTTTGATGGCTATGGCCACACATACAACATATTCCATTGGAATTTACAACATGTAATTTTCCATTTATAATAGAAAATTACGATTTTTCCGAGAGGAAAAAAGTCTTTCACATCATCCATGAGACTTATAGACTTTACTGAGATACTTAAGCATTTTCCGATAATTTCCTGGTAATACATGCATGCAATATTGAAATATATATGAGAGAACAAAATTAACATATTTTCTTTCACTGAGATTGTAAGTTTCAAGTCTAAAATTGTTGAACACAATTGAAGCTTTAAACAAAACATTGAAAATGCAACAAAAGTTATGCAATAAAATCAGCTGGGAAAATGAGAGATAAAATAATATCTCATTTAGAATAAGGCCCAGAAGGACTCCATTGAACCATCAAGGATAAAAGATATACTTGGTCATAATTTAGTATAAAGTATAAAACAATGTTGGAGAAGATTTTATGTGTTTAAGCCATATTCAATAATTATTAGTTTAAATATCCTCATCTTTAAATGCATGGAAATGAATCATATATTTTCTTGTTATACACATCCTACTATTACTCATCTTAATATATTAAACACTCTACTCAAGTTACAAACCCCAAAGTCCCAAATATTTCCTTAATAAAATTATTAAATATTGTCCTTTCTATTGAATAAACTAACTAGAAATTTAGAAACATCATCCACATATTGTACTATACTAGTAGAATCTCACTTTCAACTTCTCTACTCGCTACTACCTAATAAGGTTGTGGAAAGGTCCAAGTTTCCTTTAGTATTTACAACATTATAACTGCATTATAAAAACAAGAAGTTGCATAAGACAAAACTTGACCATGCAATGGACCAAGAAGTTATACCAAAAAAACAACCCTTCCATGGTTTAGGGACTCACACTCTACAAACCAAATAAAAAACATTAATTCAAAAGACACTGATTACGACCTAAAAAATGTTCCTAGCCAAAAAAAGTGCTCATTATTCCAAAAAGAAGATGATACATTCAATTCTAAATTTCTCCTTACCAACAGTTACATCAAATTCCAATAGAAATATCACATGTTAATGCTAGAGATGGGCATAATAAATGCAAATTAAATAAGATAGTGTTACCTTACCTTGAAAAGTATATATTTTATAAGGTGTTCAACAATATTTCGTGTTTCTATTGAGGACAACTGCCCAAAAAGAACGACCTGCAATCCACATGCATATTGAAAGCATCACAACACCATGAAAAAAATATTGCTAGTATCAAACATATTTATGTTTCTTGGCTAAAATATGGATACTTTGGAAAATACCAATAAAACATTACACATACAACCCACTATTATGTCAACATAGAAATTCTTAAATGATTTATCTTGTATATATCAAGTGAAGACTAACCCTTAAATCAATGAGAATATATCTACATAAACCCCTAATAGAATGCAAGTTGTAAGAAAAATTTCTCGAAATTATTAATAAATATATTGAATATATATATTTTATATGGACAACAACATGAGTGGCCCTAACAATTAAGAACATAATATTTTTCCTTGGAGGTCACATGTTTAATTACAGAAGGGTATAGCGTATGTACATGTGAACAAGATTTTTGTTGATATTTGTATGCCACTGAAAAAGGTAACAACACTCTCACTCTCACTTTCAGGAAAGAAAGTGGGAAAAATTATATTCCCGCAAGGGCCCAAATGCCAAAAAAAAAATTTATGGACTTAGTGATTCTAATGGGTAAGAAGATGGCTTTTCTCCTCAACATTCACTCTCATTCTCACTTATGGGCTAAACAATGGGACAAATTATGTTTCTCAAGCAGACCCCAATGCCCAAAAATTTTTATTCCATGAGAAACTTATCTTTCAATTGGATATTAGGTCAAGTATTGTCTTGCAGTGATATGGAACTCCATGTGTTGGATCTCCTGGAAGAAGACATTAGTAAAATGTTGTATGCAATGGAATTAAATTCATATTAAATCACAACATACATTCTCCAGTCATTTGTGAAGTTGAAGCCCCTAGAATAACTCTCATAAGCTAGGCATGGAATATGAATGGGTGACCTTACCTTTGAAGGAGAAACTACACTAATTTTCTAGCACCACAATCTACTCATTGATCCAATTCATGAAGAAATAACCATATAGCACAACCAAATTGGTTGTGATTCATTTTATGGAGGATGTTATTAGTGAAACTAGGATAGAAATTGAAATATGTGGCATAAAAAAATTGTGTTATCATGTAGAGTAGATAGTGGATCTAAATCTACTAATAGTCCCTAGCTATTAGAATCCACTCACTATCCTGAAGAAATGACTATAAACCTCATCAAAAGAACTAGTGAAAATGATATAGGATATACTACTAACAAGTAGCCACATCACTCTACAAAACAACATAAGATTCTCACTATAGCATTTACAACATGGTAAAGGAGACTGAATTGGTAATTGCTAAATATATGCATGTTCAAAATGGGATACAAAAGGAGAATTGAGAGGAAGAGATATCCATTTATGAACAGAAATCAACCATTTGAATATGATTTAAATAATACACCCACCCTCTAGAAAACTCACTTTACTATTGACAAGTACCTTTACAACCTTCAACATATCAACATTAAAAAGATTTACTATGAAAAACCAACGATAAAAAATTAAACCAAGGAACAAACCCATAGTGAAAAAAATATATATTTGTTATACCATCCATTTATTCAAAGTGATTAACCTAATATTTTGGTCATGCATATTAGCAAAATATTTACATTATCCAATTAGAAATTGAGTAAGTAACTTTATAGCATGCTCTAATAGACAAATTTTGATTGAGAGAAATCAAACTTTCAATTTCAAATAAACACATATAGTTTCATAAAAGACGTCAAGACTGGAAAATACCAACTTCCTTTTAATTTTGGTTGACTTTCATCTGAAGGTGTCGATAGTGATATTGTCATATTACACTATTCCCCTCAGAATGAAAAATTATACTCCCCATATACACAATGAGAAGGAAATGGATGTAAAGAGTACTTTCTATAATTTTAATTCAAGTGCAATAAATTGTATCTCCAATTTCCACCCTATATTTTTTCATTAACATAAACCACTCCAAAGCTGGAAAAACTTATCCTGCATGACTGGAACCTAAAATTTCAGACATGTCCCACTGAAATGAGCAATTATTTGACTTTGGGTTTGAATATATACAAATACTAGTTAAAAACTTCATCACGAACTACTAGACTTTTAGGTGAGGTATAGAATATGTATTACAACACTAGTGGAACAACTACAACTTAAAAGCAACAAATGGAGCTAGTGAATGTCAATACATGGGAGTAGGAGTAGGTTGATGGGAAATGCCTGATAAGTAGTCTAACGCTAATAATGTGTATAGAGCCCTTAGAAGTCAGAAGTGAGATGAGAATTTTGAAAATGAAGTATTGATAACAATTCTAAAAGCGTAACAATGATAACGTCTAAAATATATGGGCTAGTTAGAGACTGGCCTCAGCATATCTAGCTAATAAAAAAATAAAGGAGAGAGTCTAAGATAGGTGTCGGTACAATAGAATTGTTGTAAGCCAAAAAAACTCTAGAAAGGGGTCGAGGACAACTGGAGCTGACAACAAGGACAAATGAGGAAACTGAGAGGCAAGCTCGTCAAAGTCATAAAGTACTAAGGGCGAAAACATTGGTGAATTATATCCTCTAAAGAATAGATGACACTAAGGTGACCTCACTATATGATCTTAGATACAAATGTAGGTCAAAGTGACTAAAATCGTAAATCCAATGTCAATACAAGGTGCAAGTGCAAAGGAATCTCCTTGAGTAATGCTACAAGTAATTAATGTCTAAGATATAATGGTCTACAAGAGACCAACCTTAGCATGCCTAGCTGATGAAAAGATAAAAGAGAGAGTCTAAGATAGGTGTTGGTATAATAGAATTTCTATGAACTAAAATCCTCTAGAAAAGGTATTAAGGATGACTGAATCTATAAATTAAGGATGAGAAGAGACCAAGCAAGGGGGGTGATCATCAAGGTCATATAGAATTGCAGAGGGGCCAAAGAATTGGCAAATGAAATCATCCAGGTGGTAGCCAACACTGGTTCACCATGAAACTCCATAAAAGTTGATTACAGTATAGGAAAACATTACAGGGCCATAATTTCCACCCACCTGTATGTGTTTTATTGTGCCTTTCAAAACTTCACAAAAAATACCAAGTCCAAATCAAACAATAGCAGGAACCAAAATGTAAAATGAATGCCTATCACAAAAATATCAAGTTATTTCCCTCTTCTCACATGAAAAAATAGTAGGAAAGAGTTTCCAATCCATCTAGTGAGTGGTGCAGGTGACTGCGTTTAGTCAAAACATAAGAAGTATGCCTAACTAAGATGTCAGGAACTCCCATTTGCAGAGCCTGCTATACACAATTGTGTCACAGAAAAATGTAAATGGATTAAAAATTGATCAATATTTAGCATATATAGAATTAAATATTAATAAGAGAGAGGTATTATGGAATGCATAATATATTTGATTCAAGTTGAAATCCCAGTGAAAATTACAAGTATAACCCATAGTAGCCTACATATCCTTAACTAGTAGTTAAATCCAAACATTACCCATGGACTAAGGTTCATAAAAGATGAGACACACTTGAAATAGGATTATAGAATGTCTTCTAGTAAAATATTCAAATATTGCCATCATAACCCTCAAGAGTCACTACTTCATTGATTATAGCATCTTCAAGCTGTAAATTACTAGAATTTATACAAGACCGATTTTCTCTAGAAATTGTGTAGCAGTATTATGGCATGCACAATCTATTTGATTAAAGCTAAAATCCCAGTGAAAATTACAAGGATAACCCTTACTAGCCTACATATCCTTAACTGTCAGTTAATCCAAACATTACCCATGAACTAGGTTCAAAAATGGTGAGAGGCACTTGAAATAAGATTGTAGAATGCCTTTAGTATACCATCTTGAAGCTATAAATTACTGGAATTTATGCAAGACCATACTCTTAGCAATTTCAAGGTACTAGCTATATAAACTATTTAAAAATACTGTTGATTGGGTAGAATGATTACTATTCGCGCCCCCTAGGTTTGATTCTCACAAGTGACATATTGAGATCATGTTGATGATATTTTTATAATGTATTTGAGCCTTGTTGTAGGGCCTTGAGCCCCAAATAATGTCTTACCCTTTCCTACAGACTAGAGGGTGAAGGGCTTTATTACATGGATATAACAATAATAATAATATCTTAGTCTTGCCTACAAACAAGAAGGTGAGATGCTTTCTTACATGGGGGAATAATATTAATAATAATAATAATGGTGATAATAATTTAAAATACCAAAAATAAAACTTACTAATAATAGATCAAGTGGGTCATTAACTACTAATTAATATAGCTCAATCACTATGGGAACCTAAAACATGTCAAATAATGACATAATCAAGATTATACAATATAATATGTGAATTTTAATATAACTAAAGTGTAAGATATTTAACCAAATTCAATTTAGGTGAAGTGTACAAATATGATGTTAGGAAGGCTCCAAATGCATTCAAGGGTAGCTGGAATGGAAAATCTAGATTTACCATGGATCAACATTCAGGAAAATTATTCATTACGATCGAGAAAGGAAAATAAATAAATTGTTACTATTTATGACCTGTGTCTTCTAATGTAGGCTTCAATTAGCTCATCTAAAATATCATTGAGGTCATCCCTTCCCATAAATAACTTGCACAGTTCTTATGAGGAAATAAGGGAGCCACTGTCGTAGCAGTAGTTCCTGCCGGGGTTGAGAAACTCCAGAATCAAAAATAGCAGCACAACCTCAAGTGAAGAACAGAAGTTGTGTAATCTACAAAAGAATCAAAACTTTCGACCCAGAACGTTATAGTCAGATGTTGCTAAAAGTTCCAGAATCAAGAATAGCAACACAACCTTCAGAATTAGGAATAGCAGCACAACCTCCGGTGCAGAACCCGCAGTTAAATGTTCATAGATGTTATCAATATTTTTGTTATATGTCCAGAATCAGGAATAGCAGCACAACGGTGCAAAACCTGCGGTTAAATGTTCATAAATGTTATCAATATTTTTGTTATATGGAAAAGGAGAGAGAACGTAGATGTTGATGTCCCTACATAGGCTTCTTATCTTGGTGATGCACGTACACAAAATGAGATCAATGTCTAATAATCTCAATTAAAGATATTAACATATATTCCTCTCATGCAATTATCGTTGGGAATTTTGGAATTAGCTTTTCAAAACATTAAATGAACGCATATATAGATATAATTTGTGTTTCTCATGTTGCCTATTTCAAAGTTAGGGATGTTAAAAGAATTTGTTATTTTAAGGTTAGGAATGTGAAAGGAATTACATGTTTTATTTTAAGTTATTATAAATAAATTTAGATATGAGGATGGAATTATATGTTTGATTATCATATGTAAAATCCCACGCCATGCTCCCCACCTTCAAAAATAACCATGCAATGTCGCAGTCAATACCAGCGAACTTCACCGAACGAACTTAGCACTTCAATAAATAATCAGGGAATGGATGAACAAGTTTGACACGTGTTTTTTACCACAGACAGGTTATCAACTGCATGAACCAAGTTTGTCAAATTAGTGAAGCCATATGCTTCACTCTGTCTGAGATACATTTTGAGAACCAGAAGTTTAGAATTTGTTCATAAGTGCTAGTCTTGCCAAGTGCAGAAGGATTTACTCAGAATTTGTTTCTTAGTAGTAGAATGGCTCAGCTTGAATGCAAGCTGGGAGATGTTGAAGATTCGCCAGATGCTCACACGAAGCTTACTCCTGGTATTCATATCTACTCTGTTGTTCCTCTTCTCTGTAATTTTTTCTATAATTTTCAGTGGATATGTTGTTGCCTGTGTGAATTTTTTCCTATAATTTCTCTCACATATTGCAAACGAACATCACAATAGATCATCAACTTGGCGTTGCCAATGGTTTGGTACCACCGGAGCAAGATGGATTGACAATGACAACACCATCAGCAACATATACCGTGAAGCACCATGAAAATGATGTAACGAACCGTTTAAAACAGGAGACCAACCGATTAAAACAGTAGATATTTGTAGTGCAGGATGCTGGCTACGAGGAGGAAGACTATATTTTCATCTCCCTACTAATCAACAAACTCTATTAATTGATGCTCTAATTTATTTATAGTGTTTTAAATGTAATGGATGCTCTTTCTCTTTTTAATTTTTGGTCCTTGCCCTGAAATAACTTTTAAAGAAAGGTTCAGGCACAACAAAACTAGATTTTTGCCCAGAATCATCACTATGCCTGTTGCTCTTTTTCCCCAATTTTGATGCCATGGCGCTCCGAGCATTGTAGAATTTAGTCGAAGAATGAAGTTGGTACACTTCAGTCATGTTCTTATCTTCTGCTCTCTGCAAAGTTTGTGCACAAATACAGCGGTTGCTTCAAATGGTAAGAAATTATCCCTTTGCTATGTACAAATCCATTATTTCTCTGATATAAAATTTAAAGAATATTAAAGTTCCATGGAAGGGTTTAGCAATCATATCATACATATGAGTTTAAGGTTTGGTATGTTGCTTCTGAAATTACAGACGTGTTTCTTTGGTATTTGGTTCCATACTCACCATTTTTGTATCCGACATCTGTTATGCTTGTTTTTTTGACAAGAATAATTATATAGTCTTGTAGCGGTATGTTTCAGAATTAACGATGCAGCAATAGTTTTGCATTAATCGCCCTTCCCAATGAACAGAACTTCGGTTGGCTGGGTGAAAATTAATTGCTTTTGTAACGAAAGAAATAGTTGAAAACAACTACTAACTATCCTTCACTGACCTCGTAAAAACGAAAATGTTTCCAGTACACAAACTGTGTTTACAGTTGCATTTCTTCTCATGTTTTTGTTAAAAAAATAGAAAGGGAAAACCCAAATTAATTTTCAGTAGTAGTTTAAAACTACTACCAACTATCATTTCCTCTCTTCAGTGCCCCAATTGGGTTTACAGTGGCAATGCTTCTCATGCTTTTGTTTAAAAAATGCAAAAGGAAAACCCCAGATTTGTTTCTATATCGTAACATACATGAAAGTAATTAACGCAGATGAAGCTGAAGTCTAAGGGTTTTCAAATCTCTATTTTTCCATATAAATGTTTTGCTAATCTAATGAATTGAATAACTATTTATTTTGGAAAGGAAACAAACAACATCATTTCAGTTGAATGGAAAACTTGAAATGGAAATATATTTTTCAATTAATTGGAAAGAGATTTAGATCGACATACCACTATGAATTTTCTGAGCATATCTCTGAACACATCTCTGAAACTTCTCATATAATTTGCATACACCTGAAACAGTGTTTTTCCCTTGAGCAGAGGTAGGGTGCCGTACCCTGACCGTTTCTCTTTTGAGCCTTATGGACAGTTTCCATGAAAATTGGTGCTTGAAAAACCATGGCGAACATATGGTGAACGATGGAAGATGCACCATGGCAGATGTGTGCAACCATGGCGAACATATGGTGAACGATGGAAGATGCACCATGGCAGATGGCACACATGCAAGAGCCAGATATAATTATAATGAAACTTTGGATATCTTACGGTACACTGGAGAAGAAAAACATAACAACCGCCAGTTAAAAACTTAGGATAAAATAGCTTCCCCTCGCTAAAAACAACATTGGGGCACGTGAAGCCTGCAATAAGAGGCTAAATTCAAAAGTTTGGTTAAAATTGTCAGAACGCAAAATTGTTAGCAATCAACTTTGGTTAAAATACAAGAAACCCCCAAAAAATCCAGTCAACTGATGAATTAATAGCAGTCAAACGTTCGATCGAACGCTATAGTCCCTGCTATCCCAGAGGCAAGGACTAATAAGTCTATGTGATCCACATCAAGCAGGTTGTGGTAGAGTGAAACTAGGTGAGTATTGATCACAACAACCCAAGTTCAATCTCCCTATAGAACATGTTTCCTTGTTAATGGGAATAATTCAACAATAAGGCCATGAGAATTTGACATTATAGATAACCTTTAGTCATGGATTCCTCACCAAAGGTCATCAAATTATAAATCTTATATTGTAAAGTAGCTTGACCCTTTTTTGTCCCGAAAAAAAATAAATTCACTCGTACTTGAATTTAATGTGTTAATTAATATTAAAAATTTACCCTTCATCTACAGGAAGTCAGTGAATCATTTGAAGATTTTAAACTGGAACTTGGTTTGTATGATATGGAGTGAGATTCTGAAATGAATTTGGCAGTGGTCAAATTTTAAATTTTCTAAACCTTGAAAAAATTTCAGAACATCAGATCCTAAACAAAGGAAATGCATCTTCTTCCCACCCACATAATTCAAACTAAACATGCCAACAAAATTTACGCATCTCTGATATAATGTCAGTCGTGAGAATTTCATCCATGTTCATTGCAGTGTTCTTCATAATTTTAGCGTTGCCTATAAATTAAAAGCTTTATTATGATCAAATCATCGTTAGCGATTGTCCAGTTCTTTTAGTCCAATATTAATTTGAAATTTGGAAAGTTGGAATAAGGAAGCCCATTTCTAAAGACTTCAATAAAATTCCAAAATAAATCTTAACAGCAAGATGCCTCAAACACAACATTAGCTTTAAAAACACTCCAAATAGAGAAAATCTCAATTTGAACTACTCGAGCTAAAATTGACGTATAATTTCATACCAGATCACACCGTAATTTATAACTTTTACGAAATAACAAAACCCTAGTGAAATTTTAAACCGAGGCTCAAAAAATGCAGAAATTTCTCATCGGTGTTAACTCAAAGCAGGGAGAAATGGTGGAATCCTTCCAAAGCGTGAAGAGCACCCAACCATGGCCTCCCTTTTTTGAGACTTATTTGGCTTACATTGCATGAAAAAGACCATAAAGAACAATATAAATCCTCTTTGAAGGATTTTTGGCCTCTATCTAGGATATGGTTTCATTATGAGGTTTTCCACATCATATAGGGGAGTTAGGGCTTGTATCTTGGCCAAGGAATGAAAAGGGGCTTTAGGCCTAAAATAAGTATTTCTCATGTTTAATGCTCATAAACACGATATTAGAATGGGAATATGGGCACAATTAATATTTTTTGTTTTGCATAATAAGAATGAGTTTTATGGTCTCTATGATGGATAGGGAAGGAAAACAAGAACCTTAGTCTCTAAACAAAACTTATCTGGTAGTTCAATGGACATGAATAAGGCCTCAAACCAACACAAATATCCTATCTAAGATATATCTAGCCTTCAGGTGCATTATAGATGTTATTTTAAGGTTTTGTGTGTCAAAGGTGGGTCTCAGGGCCTCTAAGTTTGGCCTCAATGTTGTTAGAAGGTTTTTTGAACCATGTATGGCACTCGTGGCCTTAACCATGGTCAAGAAAGGATCATAAGGTACTTGGGCCATATTTTAATTTTCCCATGATCAATCTTATTGAACAAGTGTTTGAATTAATAGATAGAACATCTCTAGGGGATATTTGGCCTCTATGGGGGATTTTTTCACCATTAGTATGGTTTAAATGATAATAATGGGTCTTGGGGGATGTAATATCTTGAGGAGAGGATAAAAGAGGGACTTAAGCCCTAAATAAAGCTTCTAGAGTTCAGGTAACATGAAGTAACCATCAAACAACCACAGACATACTCTCTAAGGGATATTCAGATTTCAACTTGGATATAGGAGCCATGGCATGTTATTCTACATAAAGAGCCACAAGAATTGTTAGTATGTATGGTTTTCTAGTAATAGTGTGTGCACATTCTAAGAATGTGAATGCGCTATTAGAATTTGTGCACATTTTTGTAATGCATGTATCTATAGAATTATTTATAGAATAATATGGCTTTAGAGTAATCTAGATTTATATTAATTGACCAAGTTTAAATCAACATACTTTGAATTCAAATTAATAAAATCATTGTCTCTATGAATCTAGTGCAATAATCAACCATGGTATGTAACAACACCACAAAATCCCCACAACAAATAGTGTGACGTCTCTCTAAGATGTGAGGAAAAAATTACTGTTAACCCTTAAAACCCTTCTATATTTGTTTCTAACTCTCTTTCTTGTCCCTCCTTCCAAATGAAGTATAAAACTATTATATATTGTAAAGTTATACTCTATATTGTTTAAAATTGTTATAATTAACATTATAGATGAATTCATAGACCTCTTTAAGGGGGTCGTTGAATCCATCTACCTAAATCCTAACATTACATATGAATTTAGAGACCCCCTTAAAGGCGTCCCTAAATTTTAACATTGTAGATGGATTCAAAGACCCCTTTGTCTCTACATTTTTACACTATAGATAGATTCAAAATGGTCTCTGAATCCATCTGCAGTGTTAAAATTTAGTGAAATGTAACACTTCCATATCAAAATTGCAATTTTCTGTTTCTGGAGTGACATAATTAAAAATGACTAACATAAATGACTAATTCATCTACATGTTGTACTTGTTAGTTGGTCATATTTTTATCCTTGGACTATAGTAGTCATTTACGTTAATAATATTTAATTTTGTCACTTATTATCTAATCATATATTTTAGTCCTAGACCAAATTAGTCATTTAAGTTAGTCGCTTTTAGTTGGGTCACTTATTATCTAGTCATATATTCTATCCGTAGAATAAATTAGTCATTTAAGTTAGTCATTTTTAGTTGGGTCACTTAAAATTGCTCAAAGTTAGTAGTAATTCACTTTAAATAATTGTGGTGACTAACGTTTTTAGTCGCGTAATCACTAGTCTCTCATTTTGTACTAGTGAAAAATGTTGAAAATTTACCCAAAAAAAAACGTTATTCCAGCATCAACATTTTTCATTTTCAAGGTTCTTTTTGCATAAAATAATTGGATTTTATTGCCATTTTTAAAAATTCTTGAAAAATTACCCCGATTAAAAAAATATTTATTCCAAAATCAACACTTTTCGTTTTCAGGCTGTTTTTTGGCTAGAGTTCTCGTTTTGAGGTAATAGTTCTCATTTAATCAATAACTTTTTTTTTGCTCATTGCACCTCGTGTATGTGAATACAATTATGTAAATTTTGAACACATATAAATTATGTGAAAATAAATTGATGAGTGGTTGAAGACAGGGAAATATAGATCCAAAGTTATGAGGGGAAGGACTGGGGAAGGTTGTTGCATCCCTAATGAAGTGATTGTTGCATGCTTGTATGGCTTGTTATGGAGTGTTGTGAGCAGGCTATACCAACCTTAATAAATTAACTTAACTAGCACCTAAACCAAGGACTGTGTTGCATTGACATGCAGTGAAGTGTGGGATGGGTAGACTAAGTGAAGGAAACCGCACATATTGTCCCCCTTCCTCGTGGAATCTAGCCGAGACAGAATGACAACCTCAAGGGAGAACAAAAGATGATCAAACGAAGAGATGAAAAGAGGGAGAGAGTAGTTGAAGTGTGTGGAAAAGCACAAAATGAATGGTGCAAGCTACTGCTATAAAAAGATCATGCAGAGTGCCAAAGATTGTGAAACAATGGAGCTTTGGGGGAAAACATTGGAGAGGAAATCTATACCAAGCTACCGGTGAGAAGATAACATGCACAAGCTAGGTCTGATTGGACCCTGTGCTCTGTGAATCAGGAAATCATTCCTCGTCATTACGTGAAGGCCACTAAAGCACGTGTTTAATCCTAGAGGATAAGTGGGAACTCGGTGGAGGAAACGAGACACTGTGGTGCTTGTTGTGAGGCTAACAAACCTCATCGTGCTTCATTCTTGGTACATAAACCACTAGGATAGGGCAATATGAGTCAATGTGGTGCTTTCCATGAGGCTGATAAGCTACTTGGATAGTGGACTGTGGACCCCTGTGGTGATTTCCACGAATAGGTAGTTGATAACCCACTAAAGTATTTTATTCCACCTCTTGGAATTGATATATAAACCATATGATCTTGGGTGAAGATCTGCGTTTTGAACTAGAGAGCAAGTGAGTCACAATGGTTCTTACTACTAGAGAGTGGTTTATAAACCATCTAGATAGTGGGCCCCCTCTCCTAGTTATGTGATTAAGCCTTGGGTGTGAATTTCCCTGAATATCCATCCCCTCTGACTTTGGATTTGAATCGAGGGTGGTCACCTATAAGAAATACTACAATGTGGCTAACCTATGGTTGGGTGGAGAGTTCAATTCCCTCCTTCAGTTGCCAGTAATTTTTAAACCACTAGTACAAAATGAGAGATTAGTGGCTACGAGACTAAAAACGTTAGTCACCACAATTATTTCAAGTGAATTACTACTAAATTTGAGAAATTTTGAGTGACACAACTAAAAACAACTAACTTAAATGACTAATTTAGTTCAAGGATAAAATATACGACTAGATAATAAGTGACTAAACTAAAAATGACTAACTTAAATGGCTAATTTAGTCCAGGACTAAATTATATGACTAGATAATAAGTGATAAAAATAAAAATGATTAATGTAAACATCTACTATAGTCCAAGAATTAAAATATCACCAACTAAAAAGTACAAGAAGTAAATGAATTAGTCATTTATGATAGTCATTTTTAATTGTGTCACTCTGAAATAGAAAATTGCAATTTTGATATTGAAGTGTTACATTTCACTAAATTTTAACACTGCGGATGGATTTAGAGACCCCTTTAAGGAGATCTATGAATCCATATGCAGTGTTAAAATTTAGAGATAAAGGGTCGAACTAGTCTTTATTGGAATTGAACCTTACTCTAAAAAAATAAAAATTAACTATAGTAGTTATTATCAAGACTTATGGATGACAAGTACAAGGTGTTTGATCTATTTTCATGTGTATGAAGAGTGAAACAGAAGCTTGACACAATTGACCACTCTCTCTAGGTGCCCCCATAACAACTTTAAAAAGTTGAACTAATCCTCATAGAAATTAACCCTTGGTGAATGGTAAGAAACTTCTCATTCCTCACTTTGGATCCAATTCCTTTAAACATATTTTATTTTAAAGATTAGCATATAATTTGAAAAAGTTGACTTCAATCCAATTATCAATGTATGAGAAATACAATACAAGATCCACACATTTGATCACTACTTTCATATACCCATACAACCTTAAAATCCAAAACAACACTCATAAACATATAAAATTTGCATCATATCTAAGAACCACTTATTTACAAATCATTCCCCCAATATGTTGATGAACTTGGAAATACAATGAATTAATATGGTCCACGTGGGGCTCATGATATGCTATATTCTTCCAAAAGGTAGTTAAGTTTAAACCTTGTGAAGAATCCCACCAAAAAAAGATGGGTGGCCAATCAAATCCATATTAATAAAGTTCAATTCATCTTAAAGGAAAAAGTCTCACTGCTACGATAGAGGAAAGACCTAAAAGGAAAGATGTGAAATGGAGTTCTTGATATATAAGTAGATACAGTGACATATATTTAAATTTAGGCGTAGATTGAAATTGTTGAGAAGTCAAGGGTCGACAATACATTTCACATGTATAACAAAGTGAGCGTTGGAATTTGATGGCTTATCCATTTATAAATATGGCTTATATCATGATTATTTCTCTTTTTTGATTAAATTCATACCATTGTGAATATTGATGTTGTGATTGCAGTGAATACCAAGGCTTTTAATGGTACTAACAGATGATTTTGGTGGCGTCTCGTGGGCATATAGAGCACGTTATCATTTAGTGAGGGTTTTGGTTGCTTGATTATTCAGTGAGGAGCTCCATATCTTTACCTGCAGTAAGTTCTAGAATTCTTATCCATTTCATCAATTTTTCTTCTAAACACAATGAAATTTTGTGGTAATTAATTGCATATAGAAAAATTCCCTAGATTATATTGGATCTTATTTTTTAACCTTTCTTTAACTAATTTTTGAAGGGCTTGATGTTTTTTAAAAGAAAATTCCTAAATAGTCATTGAATAATTTCCTCAATAATTCTAATCTAATTATATTTGCAAGACACATGCTGAAACTTAAAATTGTATACATAAAATGAGATCATTTAACATAATTTCCTAACATATATTGGAGGGCCATGGTGACAAGAAAACCCAACAACATTGATTGGATTTCCAATTAAATTCTCACTAATATTGCTCTTTATTTTCAATATTAATTTTGATTTTATGATGGGGTCAAAATTTATTAACTCGAATTGGATGAGGCCATGTGAAATACATAGGTGATTTTGACAACATCGAAACACTAATCATAATTATCTCATAATGGAACAACTATAAGTTTCTTTAAATAATTCTTCCTCCAAAATTAACAAAAAAAAAGAAGAAGTTGAGATCCTGACTCTTGTAGAGGAGATAGATCTCAAATAATTTTACAAATAAACATGAATATAATGATTTTAAATTTAAGAAAAATAAATTACTTATTCAATCCAAAAATTTAATATCTAAATCATGGATGCTACAGAGTCTAAAGCAGTGATTTTTTATTTTTATTTTAAATCATCTGTAGTGTTCTATCTCTATGAATTTCGGTGATACTTTTAATCAATGGTCTTCAGATATGATATATGTTAGGAAGGTTTAGAAATTGAAATTAACATTAATTTCCACTAAATACCAAACTAGGTCAAAGGGATTAAGATGACACTTTTCTAAGGAAATCCCCTAGAAGGTGAATGAAACAACACAATTTGAGTTATAAGAACCCTGGAGGTGGAGTAGAGTCAATAAAAAGATAAAGCCATCGTTGAATTACAACTAAAACCAAGAGAATAAGGAACTCACTATGTTAGTCCTCTGATTTTATTTGTTCCATGAAGTCATTAGGATCATTAATGGGAGTGTCACTATCTGAGTCAAACTTACTCTCATGAGAAATTGGCACACCAACCAAACCATATTGCAGCTCATTTAGTCCATCCTTTCTCATCTATTTGTGCACCATCCTCTCTATCCACATCCCATTGTGTTGTTGGTCTGATACTATGGTGTCTTCCTATGCACAAGAGGTGGGGAGTTGTGCATTGTAACTAGCTTCTCTACTCTCATAGAGGCAAGTTTATTCCTCTTGATAGAGTGGATGAAGCTATGTGCAGACTGATTCCTCTCTACTATGGAGGAACCAATAATCTAAGACAATAAGGGAATAGCAAGATGTTGGATCTTTGGAGTGTCATCCCTATGCATGGTCCACCAATCAATGGAACCATCTTGGCCTTAGTCATTATGATCTTCTCTCACATTAGGCTTGTTGAAGGAACCATTGAGACCTACAACTTGCATCCATTGTTTCCTAAGTGTTCTACCCTCTTCTGCATTGTACATCTTTGTAATGGAAAGTTGAAATCCCTTCTTGATTTGTGGATCCTCAATAGGAAGAATTCTACCAGACCTTGCCATTTACAATTTTGGGTCAAGTGCATATGCTGCCATGTGCAAAGGTGTGTTCATTTAATCCCACCTATGTTGAATAATGGGTTAAATATGGTTCATATATAACTCTAAGGATGACTCTTTCTCACGAACAGTTGCCTTCACTTGACCCAACATGCTATCAAAATTCAACTTAGAGAATCTATGTTAGTGTAGAAAATGACCTCAACTATAGGGTCCAAGAATGACACCAAATAACTACAATCTATCCACCAATCATTATCAAATATTTGAAGCATGATGTTTTTCCCCTCATATTTCTTATATTGTGAATTTCCCAAAAAGAGAGATGTGGGGAAACATTTCCCTAGGCACCCTCAAGTCCTCGAAACTGTTGAGAAATCTAGGAAATATAATTAGGGCTTATTTTAAATTGATTTCTCTTATATCTTTGACATTTTATTGTGCATTAGATTAGGATATTAACTTCATTCTTTAGTTATTATTAAAATCAAGAAAAATTCCAATAAGAAGATAAAGAAAACACAAGAACACCATATGTAGGCTCCAAGCCAGGGCAAAACCCCAAGAGGGGAAAACCCAGAAACATATATCTTCTTATAGAATTTGTCCAATGAAGACTTCCAAGACCAATACCCAAGCCAAACCAAGTGATGAGCCAGCCAAACCCCAAATTAATTCTCTGCAAAGATCAGACTGAGGAAACCCTAGGTCTTCCTCCAAGAACTCGCACATGTGAACAATGGCAACAAAAAAATTACATCTTCCTTCCTTCATTGGCCTCCAAAATTTTGCTCCACTTCTTACAAGAAAATTTGTTGGACAGATCTTCCTTATTTTCACTAGATCAGATAGATTCTTCCTTCTTGGATGTATATTCAAATGAGGAGGATGATTCTCCTTATATAGGCTTCCATGGAGGATGAATTGGGCCTCTCTAGGATGACTTGTAGTTGGTTGGCCGACCCATCACTTGGAGGCTTCTAGACATTAAAATTTACAATAATAATTTTCCTTCTTTGATACATGAGCCCTCCAAGGGCTAGTACATCATGACCTTGACCCTTTGACTTGTCAACAAGACCCCTAGAGCACTCATTGGGTGCTTTGACCTAAGACCACAACAAGATGGGCAAGAAACCCACTTACAATAACACTATTTTTCTTTTAGAAATAATTTATTTTATTTTCCCTTTTGACAAGTACATCAATAAATTTTGTTTTTGATAAGTACAACATTAAGTCATACTAAGTACAATAAATGAATACTGAACCTAGTTACATTTTCAACACTCCCTCTTAACTAGGGTGGTATTCATCATTGACAACAGGTACAAGGAAAATACTTCCATTGGAACATTCTCATAAGAAGAGTCGGATTGGTAAGCCATCTTTAGCATCAACATTATGATTAATGTACCAACATTGTCAACATATAAATGCCTTGACTAACAAGCTCTATCTCTCAATATATCAAAGCATAATGTTGGGAGGCTTTATATGGGACAAACACTACCTCTTAGGGCACATACCCCACCTAGATGTTCACCAAGGTATGTCCCTTTAGGACTATTCTTATCTTGGATTCCTAATCCTCAAAGAATGTCAATCCTCTTCGACCACTCTTGTCTTGGATACCTTGTCAGATCCTCAAAGACTGTCAGTCACAAGAATACTTCCTATTATGGATTCCAAATCCTTAAGGAATATTTGTCTCAGATGCTTACTCAATCCTCTAGACTCCATTCTCTCCTCATGGCCTTCACTAATACTTATGGCTGATAGTCCTGGTCTAGTGCATGACACATGAAGCAGAGAAACATATCCATCACTCCCTCTCAACCAGGGAGGATATCCCTCTCAACTAGGGAGAGATGTCCATCATCAACTACTATGATAGTAGCTCTCAGGGCTTTATCATCATCATCACACGTGTGAGCTTTCTCTAAACATCACAGAGCCCTCTATATGTAGTATCATCATCAAAACAAGGTACACCATCACTTTCCACATCATCAGTTTGCATTTGTTGTGTCTCAAACCAATCATCATCGAGCTGGAACATAGCTCCCTCTGAACATCAGGAAAGTGATTGATGGGGGCATGATCGTCATGTTGAAGAATTTAGGGAATCATAGTTAAGATAGGATTCTTCTAGATATGATAACAATTTTTGAACCACTTTTACTTTTTATTGTTAGCTTGATCTTCTTATTATTATTTGTGTATGTTATTTTACTTCATCAAACTGCTATCAAAATACAAAAGACAAGAACACAATATGTTGGCTCTTTGCCAGGGCCAAAACCTCTCTCTCATAAAGAGGAAAGCCCTTTGGTAAATTTCTCTTATTGAAGCTTCTATTGATAAATTCCAAACCTTAGACCCTCTACCCTTGAAAAGAATATCCTCCAAGCAAAAGTCAAGTCCTTCCTCCTTTTTGCACCTTGTTCCTCGACACTTAGTCTTCCTTCTTCCGGCACTTTGACTGGAGAGAGACCTTATTTATGTGAGCTCTAGATGAGATTATTATCTTCTATACTTAGTGATTTCCTTCACTTATGGAGACCGCTTCCTTCTCTTGATCAAACAAGATTCTTCTTGAGATGTATATGTAGATTGATACTACGGCCCTAGATTCTCACACGTGTTGGTGATTTCCTTGAGTATTAGGCTCTTTTAACCTTCACTTGAGATAGCCTCTTCTTCATTATAGTGGGAGGCCTAATAGGCCTAAATTACTAGCCCAAATGATGTGAGATATGGTGTTGATATACTATTGTTGTTATCATACAAATGAGGTCTCTTTTTCTCGCATGTGTGACTGTGTTTTACCCTTAGATCAGCCCTCACATCTTCGATCTTGTCTTCTCTTTCTTCGCTGCACTAGAGGCTCCTTCTATCCGACTTATTTCATCCTTTACTCAACTCTATTCCTTCGTTGGTTTTAGATATGTGTACTTGTCGTTATGAGGGAGTGGACAACCTCTATATATAGAGGATTGTCCCTTCTTTAGGCTGACTTGAGACTGACTTGTTGACTGTAGGCCGACTTGAAGTTTATTCATCATTTTTTCTCCTTGAAGGATGTCATTGCATGGAGAGGACTGACTTTTCTCGGAGGGATTTCCTTTGACTCTTTATAAAAGTATATACATGGTGTAACATGCCCTTAAGGGTATTCAATATTTTATTTTACTCTTTGACTCTCCTATAGCACTTTAACATGTGCTAGACCTACTTCAATGAGCAAGAAACTAATTGATAAATATAACAAAATTAATATTTATTTTCTTGAATAAATACAAATATCAAAAGTACATTTATGAAGACCGAACCTAGTTACACTTTCTTCAACACTTCCTCTTAACTAGGGAGGTATTCATAAATCATTACAAGGTGTTTGGCCATTTTCAATATTGAAGAATTCACATAAGAGAAACCAGATTGGAAATCCATTTGTTATAGCATCATAATAACCAACATTGTTTCCATAGCAAGGCCTTGACTAAAAGCTCTATCTCTCATAAGATCAAAGCACAATGTTGACGAGACCAATGACTTATAGACACCTTAGTCATTGTCTCTCAAGGTACATACCCACCTGGGTGTTCACTGAGTATGACCTTCTAGGACTGTTCTTGTCTTGGGTTCCCAACGCTCAGATAATATCAGTCCTCTTGCCTACTCTTGTCTTGGATGCCCTACACGTCCTCAAAGAGTATCAGATGCCAGATGATTACCCAATCCTCCCATTCTTTCTTTCCAAGTGAATACAAGAATGTTGTATCTATCTCTTCCTCTCAATTGAGGAAGACATTCCTAAGTATCCTCTGAGAAGATACTTGTCCAAGTTCCTTTGTAACTGGGAACTTGTTATAATCCCTCTTAGCTACGTACTTGTCCATCCATCAAAAAATTCTTCTTCATGGGTCCTTCATCTGCTTGATCTCCTTTTTTTTTATGTCATGAATTCTTGTTCTAAATTCTTCTTGGTAGGCCACCAACAATTGATCACTTTCCTTCTTGCCTTTTCATGTCATTGCTTCTTCATGGAACGTGTCCTTCTAGATATGTGTCATTTTCTTTCATCATCTGGCTACTCCTTTGTCATATGTCTATGTTTTTAGAATACTTCACATAGATTCTTAGTTGTACTTGCTTGTTTCCATGCTTTGATTTGGTAGCCCTTCATGACTTCATCCTGAATTTTGGATGGCCTCTTCATCATGACATCTTCATAGAGTTGAATCATCTATCTATACCTTACTATCTCCAAGGCCTTCATAGGTGTCAAGGGTCCTTTGATCTTTTTCTTCCTTTGTTAGAATTTTCATGCATTCTTTCGAGAAATGTCTTTAATGGATCTTGTAGGATAGTGCTTCCTTATGACCATGTTTTTTTTCATATGCTTTATCTCTTTCTTCATTTGCTTCTTCTTGAGTTGTTTAGATAACAACCTTATAATTTCCCATGAGAGAAATTTCTTCTTTTCCTGCTTACTTGAACTAGTAAGCATTTCCTCTTCACATGTCTTTTAGTTAGAAATCTTGTACTTCTTAGGAGAGTATTTTCTTCTTCACTTGCTTCATGGAGTAGTCAACAACCTTATGCTCCTTATGTGAGCACTTCTCTTGTTGACTTGTACTTGTTCTTGAATATGTCTCTAGAGAAAGAGATCTTTTTGTACTTGATCATCTCTTAGATATATTCCCATGACTTTAACAATATATAAGATGACAAGACTTTACCTTTTAGTGCATACATACCTCATCTTGATTATGTTGTTGAACATCTCGGCTTCATTTGATGGTCCTTCTTGATCAATGTAGCCCTTCTTTGCTTCATCCATTTTTGTTTGCACATCATTCTTCCTTGTATTCCATGAATAGAATTCTTGTTGACACATCTATTCTTATTTATGAATCTTCTTTTGAAGATTCTTGTCATAGGATCTTGTAGATCCTCATCCTGAAAATGTCTCTTTCTTTTGATGATGGTGGCCTTCTAGGATTTAAAATCATGATCACTTATTCTTTTATCATGGATGACGTCTTATGATAGGTATGCCCCTTCTATATGAATATCTTGAGCTATATGTACACTATGCTCCTATATTCTAGAATATATTTCTAACCATGTATTTTGTTCTATTTCTAAATGCTCCTTCTACATGAGTATTTTGAACTCTATGTACATCATGCTTCTAGATTCTAGAAGATGTTTCTAGACATGCAATTTTATTCTATTCCTACATACTCCGATACTACTCAAAACTTTGAAAGAAGACTTTACGTAAAGAAGTAGACTTAGTCATAGTAGAGATCCGGAGGATCTTCCTTGTTTTGCTTCTTTTCTTCTTCTTTCACCTCTTGAGTCATGTGAGCTTCTTCCCTTTTTATTTTTGTTGTTGTTGTCCTTCTTAAGTTTTGGACAATTCCTTTTGTAGTATCCATATTCTTGGCATCCAAATCCTTGGATTTTGGACATATCTCTATTGTTTGTTCTTCGTGGACCAAATTTACCAAATTTTCCCTTTTTCTTGGCCATGGTTGCAAATGCTTGCTCCTTTGATCCCACATCCTCTTTTTCTTTAAGTCTAGTTTCTTCTATCTTGCATAGAGACCATAATTCACTTAGTGGGGTAGCTTCCTTCTTTGCATATATGCTTGATGTGAAGTTGCCCCAATCCTCAGGTAGAGCATTGAGTACTACAATTGTCATTTCTCTATCAGACATGAATTCTCCTAGCTCTTGAAGTTGATCTCTCATCTCAGAGATATTCATGAAGTATGGAGCTACTCCTTCCTTTGATACCTTCATGTTATACAAATCATTTCGAAGAGATATCACTTCCCCAGTTGTTCTTACCAAGAATAACTCTATTAGCTTGTAATGTATTTCTTTTGATGTTTCAAGTTTGGAGACATAAGGAATGAGAGAGTATATGATGGATTCTATTAGAATCTTTTGAGCTCTTGTATCATCCTTATTGTACTTGGTTAAGGCTTGATTTTTTTTCCTTAGCAAGGATAGTGATATTCCCTCTTATGTGTTCCAGAAGTTCATTCTCCTTGAGAAGTAAATCAGTCCTCTTCTTCCATGCAAGGAAGTTAGTGGTCCCAAACAATTTATTTCTTTCCTTGCAAAAAGACATTGACGTATAATCAGAAGGGGACATATAGTTACTTGTTAGAGTTTGAGATGTAGTGGAATTGCTTTCTTCTTGAATATTTGATGGCTTGCCTTCCTTGGACGTTGATGTTCTTCAAGTTGCTTTCTTCAAATGGACTTCATTGATTGCTTGATGACTTGTGCTTGTAGAGTTTTTCCTTTTGAAGATGGTGTGGCTTGATGTAGGTTCCTCCTTGATTTGCTCTTCTTGTAGGTTCCTTTATACAAAAGGCTTCTCTTTTTTCTTTGTAGTCTTCTTGTAGTCCTTTCTTGTCCTTGATGAGATTGAGATTTCTTCGCTTGATGCTTCAACTTTTGTAGATGTCCTTTCTTGATGAGTGTTCCTTAGATTCCCTTTCCATGTGTATCACCTTAGCTCTGATTCCATGTTGAAGAATCTAGGGAATCATAGTTAAGATAGGATTCTTCTAGCTATGATAACAGTTTGTGAAGCACTTTCACTTTTTCTTGTTAGCTTGATCTTCTTCTTATTATTAGTGTATGTTCTTTTACTTCATCAAACTTCTATCAAAATACAAAAGACAAGAACACAAGATGTTAGCTCTCAGGCAGGGCCAAAACCTCTCTCTCTTAGAGAGGAAAACCCTATGGCAAGTTTCTCTTATTGAAGGTTCTATTGATAAATGCCAAACCCTAGACCCTAGACCCTTGACAAGAATATCCTCCAAGCAAAAGCCAAGTCCTTCCTCCTTTCTATGCTTTGTTCCCCGACACTTAGTCTTGCTACTTCCAACACTTTGATTGGAGATAGACCTTATTTATGTGAGATCTAGATGAGATGCTTCTCTTCTATACTTAGTGATATCCTTCACTTATGGAGACACCTTCCTTCTCTTGACCAAACAAGATTCTTCTTAAGATGTATATGTAGACTAATGTGACTGTATTGAGGCCCTATATGCTCACATGTGTTGGTGATTTCCTTGAGTATTAGGCTCTTTTAACCTTCTCTTGAGATATCATATTCTTCGCTATAGTGGGAATCCTAATAGGCCTAAGTTACTAGAGCAAACGCTGTGATATATGGTGCTGATATACTATTGTTTTTATGACCGCAGAGAGGCCTCTTTTCCTAGCACACGTTATTGTGTTTTACCCTTAGATCATCCCTCGCAACTTTGGTCTTGTCTTCTCCTTCTTCGCTACACTAGAGGCTCCTTATATTCAACTTCTTTCACCCTCTACTCGCCTCTCTTCCTTTGTTGATTTCAAAGATGTGTACTTGTCATTATGAGGTAGTTGAAAACCTCTACATATAGAGGATTGTCCCTCCTTTAGGCTGACTTGAGGCTGACTTATTGACACTAGGCCGACTTGAAGTTTCTTCATTATTTTTTCTCCTTGAAGGATTTCGTTGCATGGAGAGGACTTGACTTTGCTTGGAGGGATTTACTTTGACTCTTTATACAAGAATATACGTGGTGTAACATGCCCTTAAGGGTATTCAGTATTTTCTTTAGACTCTTTGACTCTCCTATAGCACTTTAACATGTGCTAGACCTACTTCAATGGGTAAGAAGCTCATTGATAAATATAACAAAAATAATATTTATTTTCTTGAATAAATTCAAATATCAAAAGTACATTTATGAAGACCGAACCTAGTTACAATTTCTCCAACACATCAAGCCATCAACAACCTGTTATCGCTTCAATCATCGTGGTATACAACATCTCCTTCAAACCAAGTGCCAAAGTAGAAACCCAACATAATCACATCATGACTGTTACACATTCTTCATATAGCAGGATTATGCAAAGAGTATCATGTCATCATCAACATAATGTTCTTCCTTCACTCATCATCAGAGTCTTGAGTGGAATATCATGCTTCAACCAATCATATAATCGTGCATTTCATCCCATTATGTTGTAATTGAACCAACAAGCTCTTAAGAGACTTTGTCCAAAAACATATAGACAATAACAGTGATATGATCATGGTCATTCTTCCTAGAAGAAATCACTTCATGACATCACAAGGGAGGATTCATACATGATCCTTTCACAACATTGCAATGTAATATTTCAATACCAACTAGATGACTTCCAGAACATACATTCGAAAATATTCAAATGATATATGCTACAAACCATGATGTCATTCCTTCTACCAATGCAGCTACATGCCCTACTTTAATTTAACAAGATGGAGAGTCATTAGTCAAATTCTTCTCTTCCAAGCATCCACAATTGCATGATTATACTATGAATCTATCATTAGAGTTCCCATGGGTCCTTACAGTTCCCTCCTTCCATCATGCTTGTCAAAATTGAGGATCTGCACATCCTTCTTCCTTTATTTCTTGTACCTGCAGAATTCATTGACAAGTACACCCAAGAAAAGTATATAATAGAAAAAATCATGATGTTTATTTGTCAATCTAGGGTTATCAAGTACTAACCCTAAATGAAAGGATCCATATTTGACTCATAAAATTTAACCTTTCATACTTGCCATGAGCCTCAGATTGCACATACACCTTATAAGATCAAGGTTTGGGGTTTCTTCGAGGGAACAAGGTAGGGTTTCCATATGACTAGATTTTTATCAACAAACTTTTAACAAAAATCCCTACAGCCATAGACTTGACTTACCCTACAAAAATTCATGTTGGACCCTTGAAAAAAAATGCCATATATACCTTAGGGTTACATACCTACTATCTCGAATGCCATGGTCTCTTCATGCAATAGTTCGAAATATTCTTCCCAATGATCCTGCCTTAGAATTATTATCTTTCTGAAATTAAAAAGTTGTTGCCCCTTAGTAATCACCTTGTAGTGCACAGGTCTTATACAAGATTGATAGCTACCAATGCTTCTTATACCAAAAATATCCTCACAAAAATTGTCAACAATAAATTGTGATATTATTGTCACAAGCATGTGACCTCACCCTATTCCTGTAGTTTACTTTCCTTACCACAGTGTAACCAAAACATCTTGTCCACTTTGGAATGCATAGGTCTTACAAAAATGATATATAAAAATTTCTTGGCTTTTCCAAATGCAGACACTGTCAAGAATTAACTTGTACCAAAATGTTGACACTGTGGCTTTCCCCTTTCTAAATGTGACCAAATAAATCATGGACCCTAGAGTTAGGGCTTTCAATATAGTGCCTTTGGAGAAGACCTTTAAAATTAATAGAGCTAAACTTCAAGAATGAATCCAATTACACTATTGTAGTTTCAACAATAGACGTACCTCTTCAGTGTTACCACAGGTTGGCTTACTATCTTTAGGTAGAATCTAACTATGTATATATATGCTATCCTTACCACTGTAGAATGCATAGGTCTTCTACCTTTCTTGGATCTCAAAGACTTATATAAGTCAATGAACATCCATATGATCAATGGTAAACGATGCTAGACAATTACACCATCTCTTATGCCCAGGATTGTTATCAATTCTACAGGAGATCTTGATTCCTATCTGTGCAATGGAAATGTCCAGAATGTAATTTGTCCTTCATGCACATGTATGGATACTAATGTTTAATCTTATAATGATATTGTTCTTCATAATTTCTAACCAAACATATGCATAGTATTTTCTTCAATTCATATTTTCTCTATAATCATATGCTTTAGACCTATGACATATGCTCAAAAATGATTCTTCAACAAACTCGATCTTGGATCCTCTTTAAGAGTGTGGACCTTCACATAGTACTATTTTTTTTATATACCCAAGCAAATATGACTCATGCTCAAATTTAATTCTTGTAATAACACCTTCCTTTACAATTTTGGCAACCATACATTGACTTCACTATGGGTCTCTGTCTAGGGTTTTAGTTATCACTTATACACAAAGAACACAAAAGATATAGAATTCGGCATCAGAGATGAAAATTCACTCAGAAGGAGATAACAAACCCTATAGTTGACCTTCGCTCCTATAACAAAAAATGTGACTTTATTAGGATTGCTTATCAAGGCTTCCATCCTTCACAGTTGACCTTCATATGACCTCGCTCTGGTAAAGACGGATCTACGGCCTATATGAATAGATTAGGGCTAGAATGCAAGCCCAAGAAAACTTTGATATGCTTGCAAAAGGATGTGGCCTCAACAACTTTTCCTGACTTGTTGCTTTGCTTCATAAAAGAAACCTTTGGATACCCTCGCTCTTGGAGAATAGGCATGTGGCCTAGTTATAGGAATTTGGGCTAGAAGGTGATCACAAAAAAATTCGATCTTCCTTTAGGAGGATGTGGATAGGAGATGACTAATATATTAACCCTTGAAATTTCTTGAACAGAGCTAGTAGGTCTTCCTTACATCAATACTATGTATGGCAACTTTGTCTCTACAAATAAGACTTGAGACAATGCCCAAAAAAATGATCTTGATACCTTCAGAAACTTGGTCTAATGAAAATGAAATTATGGAAGTGAATTTGAGCTAATATGATCTTCCTCTCTGCCCACTATTCAAAGCCCTAGCTCTGATACCATGTTGAGAAATCTAGGGCATATAATTAGGGATTCTTTTAAATTGATTTCTCTTATATCTTTGATATTTTCTTGTGCATTAGATTAGGATATTAACTTCATTCTTTAGTTTTGATTAACATCAAGACAAATGCCAACAAGAAGATCAAGAAAACACAAGAACACCAGAAGTAGGCTCCAAGCCAGGGAAAAACCCCAAGAGGGGAAAACCTAGAAAAATATCTCTTCTTATAGAATTTGTCCAATGAAGACTTCCAAGACCAATACCCAAGCCAAACCAAGTGATGAGAAAACCAAACCCCAAATTAATTCTTTGCAAATATAACACTGAGGAAAACTTAGGTCTTCCTCCAAGAACTCGCACGTGTGAATAATGGCAATAGAAAAATAACATCTTCCTTCCTTCGCTGGCCTCCAAAATTTTGCTCAACTTCTTACAAAAAAATTCACTCAACAAATCTTCCTTCTTTTAGTTGGATTAGATAGATTATTCCTTCTTGGATGTATATTCAAATGAGGAGGACGAGTCTCCTTATATAGGCTTTCATGGAGGACGAATTGGGCCTCTCTAGGCCGACTTATAGTTGGTTGGCCGACCCATCACTTAAAGTCTTCTAGACATTAAAATTTACAATAATAGTTTTCCTTCTTTGATATATGAGCCCTTCAAGGCCTAGTACATCATGACCTTGACCCTTTGAATTGTCAACAAGACCCCTAGAGTGCTCAATAGGTGCTTTGACCTAGGACCACAACAAGATGGGCAAGAAACCCACTTCTAATAATAATAATAATTTTCCTTTACAATTTATTTTTTTTCTTTTTCCTTTTGACAATTACATCAATAATGTTTCTTTTGACAAGCACATCATTAAGTCATGACTAGTATAATAAATGAAGACTAGACCTAGTTACATTTTCAATAAGAGCATGGGAAGCCTTAGGGATTGATGCCTCAAACCCTTAGGGACTCTTTTGAATCAATCTAGTACTTCTAAAAGTCCTCGACCTGAAGTGTAAAGGAACTTGGGTGGTGCGGGCTAGATAGAACATAGTTAAATGAGCTGAGTGATGTCCAGTTGAGTCTCAGATGGATGCTTTCAAACATTGAAGAAAAAAAAGGAAGTAATCTGTCTGTGTGGTGTACAAACTCTGATTAAATATGTCTTGAGAGAACAAGCCTCCCTTATGTATAAGGAAATACCCCACTAGTCATAATCTGTGAAGAAGGTTTATAGAGATTGGTCTAAACCCTTGTAAAGATAGTGAAATCTCCCTTTTATTCATAGGAGGCAAGAAAGTGAAAGGCCTCAACCTCACATAGAGAACAAAGTTTGTAGAGTCATTCCACTCTAGGAAGGAGGTGATTGATAATAATTTTACCAACAATTTCAAATTCTCTTATAATAAACACATTTTCAAACAAAATTTGGACATCTTCCGTAAATTTCTCCATTTAAGAGTTTTCATTCTGGTGTTGTAGACCATTTCCATGACATTGTGCTTTTAGGAAAATGATATTAAGATTTAAATGAATTTTTGAAGCGAGAAACTAAGAGAACGTTGTCCATTGTATTGGAAATAATGAATGTTTCCCATGAAAAGAAGAGGAAATGTCACCAAAGAAAATGAAATGCGACTGGTAAGAAAAAATGAAGAATTCCATAGCCTATGGCCACCACTATTGTAGCCTATAGGAAGAAGCTAAACTTGGATTGTAGAGATATCATGGAGATCTAGTGAAATTAAAATGCTGCCATGATTGAGGATTAGGTGTAGCAAAAATGTACAAGTTAAATGTTTAGAGTTAAGGTTAAGAAAACAAAAATAGGTGTTTTTGACCCTATTTTGAAGTCTGGTCTGGTCAACATCAAGCAAAATAACTATTTTTTCTTTCATGAAAACAATCATGAAGATGAATAAAGAGAGGAAACTATTTCAAAGTGTTGATTTCCCTCATTATTCTTATTTGGCTACAACCATCATTATGTAAAACTGTTGCTCATGAGAGAACCCTTTATTGCATATTGTAAATTATTAATTGTTTGAGGATAGTTATGTAGACCATATATTTAGATCTTCTAGGCTGCGTAAAAGTTTTAGCTCATTGCTTCTGAGTACTGAAAATTGTGCTTACGAATGTACATATCGTTCACTACTGCAATTGTTTGAATTGTTTTTTGATTAAATTCAGCTACAGTAGAACTGTTGGTTATGTTATATGATTTAAATCTTATTAATGCATCATATTTCAACATGCAGGATAAATATATTTCTCAAAAATAAATATGGCTTTCAACTTGCCTTCAAATAATATGTATTTTATACCATGGAAATCAGTTGGATATCAACTTCCAAATGTACTAGATCAAAATTAAGCACAAGCAGGTATCCAACAATTTAGGGAACTACTAGGCCCTATGGCTATACTTTGGGATATTGAAAATTGCCCTATCCCTGGGGAATTCCATCTAGAGGATGTAGCAGGTTATATTAGGATCGCTCTTGGGTTGCATCCAATGATTAAAGGTGTTGTCACTATGCTTTCGGCATATAGATATTTTAATAATTTTCCTCCAAGACTGAGAGAAGGTTGTCAAAAGACTGGATTCAACCTCATTGACGTTCCCAATGGAAGGAAAGATGCAGCAGATAAATCCATTTTAGTAGATATGTTTTTATTTTCTCTTGATAATTGTCCTCACTCTGCCTTTTTTTTTATTTCATGAGATGTTTATTTTTCTCCTGCTTTTCACAAACTAGGGCAATGGCGTTATATAATTGTTCTTTCTATTACAGCTAGAGTGGGTGTCTCTTCTTCACTACGCAATGATGGTCGATTTGTGTGGGATTAACCAAGTTTGGCTCGAGGTGCAGGTCTTGTTCCAGCAAAATCCTTGTCTCGAGCACCTGATTTCACTTTTGATCATGTTGGTTGTGTTTCAGGTGATGACTCTGATATGCAAAATGATGAAGAAGCTATTGTCTATAGAGGAAGCTCCAAGAATGGATACAACATTGGAAATAATCCAAACCAAATTTATTGTAAAAATCCAAAGCATGTTTCGATGGATTTGACAAAAACTTCTCATGTGGTTGGAGAATATAACCCAAATTATTTCATAAGAAATGATAATAATGTTATAGGAATGCATTCATGGTCAACACAATATCCAGCTCCTATTTCAAGGACTCTACCCACTCATGTAGGTAAATCTTCCTCATTGCAAAGGACTCAAACAGCTAGTGTCATATTGTCTGCACTTGATAAGCCTATGCAGACATTATCTGTCACAGATTCTGGTCAACATGGAATGCCTTCTAATGAAACAAATGCAGGACAAACTTCATATTTTTGGGTGCAACCTAGCGATATTCAAGGTTTAAAAAGACAACTTGTCCACATTCTCAATATATATAGAGGAAGTATGCTTCTTGTACATGTTCCATCTGAATATCAAAAGGTCTTTGGCAGACCTCTATATTTAGTGGAGTGTGGTTCTTATAATCTAGTTAATTTGATAGAAAAGATGCATGATGTCTTCACCACGTCATCGAAAGAAAAGGAAACAATAAGTTTGTGTCTTTAAGAGAGTTATCAAACAAGTTCGTACAAGGTAAAATAAAAATGAACTCTTCTACCAATGATTCAAGAGATGTGATTAGGAAGAAAGAACATACTTGAAAGTTAGAGAAGGGAAAAGTTTAAAGGAGTCCAAGAATTCACAGATTTAGGTGCTTGTAATGACCTATGTGATGACTTTGATGCATATGGCATAGAAGTGAACATGGCTTCACATTGAGATGGAGGTTCAGATGATGGAAGTTGAAGTGAACAAGATGACGAAGATGGGGATGGAGAGATGATCCTCCA
Source organism: Pinus tabuliformis (assembly GCA_031772625.1). NCBI lineage: Eukaryota > Viridiplantae > Streptophyta > Pinopsida > Pinales > Pinaceae > Pinus > Pinus tabuliformis. The sequence continues at coordinate 999,814,509 of CM062808.1, read as the reverse complement.
AGGAGATTTGAATGTTGATTAATATGCAGCAAAAGCAAGCCTAGAAATATTCAAACGAGAACTGCATGGGATTTTGGTAAGCCATTCCTGTTCAATTCTGCTGCCAAATTTTTCAACACTGGACTAACAAAGATGCACCGAAGATCTTGATTACAATGTATTTGGTGTTTAATAACTTGAAGCACTAATTCAAAAATTTATAGATGTTGCAATTGTGATGGAGGAACGCGACACTAAAAGGAAATTCGCTGTTGCTCACGGTGGTTCTAAAGTTTATTAAAATTAACAATCCACCGATGTTGCAGTCACCATTCTTTGTCTAGATGTAAGTATCAAATCTTAATGTCCCGGGATAGATGATTTCAAACTATTTAGAGCATTGTCAAAATACATTTTTTAAAGAGTTAACTAAGCAAGTAATTGACATCTTGATTCTCAACAGCATTTTGAAGTTCTTGGCTTCTCAAGAGTTTGAAGCTGTTTCTAACAAGAAAATGCTAGAGTTATGGAACAAAGCTCTAAATGATATTGAGAATTACAGGCTTGTAATTTATCTATAGCGACATATAAATATGCAGAGTACAGGTTATGGTTTGCATTTTGGAAGATGTAATTTATATATTGTATTGAGGAATTCTTATTACAAAGATATAAGATGAAATGGGAGCTTTTATATTGTGAGAAAGTTGAAGGCTGACATAATGATTTTGTTTTTTAGTCTCTTGTGATGTGAATCTAGCAACATGACTTGTTTGATTACTGATAAATTTTATTTCATGACTTGTTTTTAACTAATGCAGGATGTACAGGACATGTGACCTCCTAAATATGATATTTCCCATTTTCTGAACAGATTATATAAACGTATTTGAAAGGAACAGAATTTCCTGATTTCCAAATAAACCTGGACTTTGACCTTCTGAGGATATATTTGGGGATTTTCTGTTTCAGGTCTCCGCAACATGGTTTTGGTTTCCTCTCAGTGCATAGGTCCACATTAGTATTGTTCTAGTAGTGGGCATGTGTTCATGAGACAAAATTGTTTGGGGTCAGCTTGTTTAAACGCATCTTTCGGGCAATGGCATTTTGAATGTGCAAGATGCGTAAAAGTTATATTGCAAAATAGATATGGCTTGTCTTTCAAGCTTGATGAAGTTCCTTAAGAAAATTGCAAATAATACTATCCCATGTGTTACTGGTCACTGAATAAGTACTGGTTAATAAAGTCGGAGGATATTTCTAAATTGGGATATTGAAAATTTCCCTATTCCTGGGAAAGTCCATCCAGAGGATGTAGCAGGTAATATTAGGATGGCTTTTGGGTTGCATCCAATGGTTAAAGGTGTTGTCACTATGCTCTCGGCATATGGAGATTTTAATAATTTTCCTCCAAGAGTGAGAGAAGGCTGTCAAAAGACTGGAGTCAACATCATTGACCTTCCCAATGGAAGGAAAGATGCAGCATATAAATCCATTTTAGTATATATGTTTTCATTTTCTCTTGATAATCATCTTCCCTTACCATTTTATTGATTTCATGAGATGTTTATTTTTCTCCTGCTTTGCACAAACTAGGGAAATGGGGGTATACAATTGTTCTTGCATTTCCAGATGGAGTGGGTGTCTCTTCTTCACTACACAATGATGGTCGATTTGTGTGGGATTAACCATGTTTGGCTTGAGGTGAAGGTCTTGTTCCAGCAAAATCCTTGTCTCTAGCACCCGATTTCACTTTTTATCATGTTGGTTGTCTTTCAGGTGATGACTCTGTTATGCAAAATGATGAAGAATCTACTGTCTATAGAGGGAGCTCCAAGAATGGATACAATATTGGAAATGCTCCAAACCAAATTTATTGTATAAATCCAAAGCATGTTTCGATGGATTGGACAAAAACGTCTCATTTGGTTGGAGAATATAACCCAAATTATTTCATAAGAAATGACAATAATGTTATAGGAATGCATTCATGGTCAACACAATATCCAACTCCGATTTCAAGGACTCTACCCACCCATGCAGGTAAATCTTCTTCATTGCAAAGGACTCAAACATCTAGTGTCATATTGTCTGCACTTGATAAGCCTATGCAGACATTATCTGTCACAGATTCTGGTCAACATAGAATGCCTTCTAATGAAACAAATTCAGGACAAACTTCATATTTTTGGGTCCAACCTAGCGATATTCAAGGTTTAAAGAGACAACTTGTCCACATTCTCAATATATATAGAGGAAGTATGCTTCTTGCACATGTTCCATCTGAATATCAAAAGGTCTTTGGCAGACCTCTATCTTTAGTGGAGTATGGTTCTTATAAGCTAGTTAATTTGATAGAAAAGATGCATGATGTCTTCACCATTGAAGGAAAAGGAAACAATAAGTTTTTGTTTTTAAGAGAGTTATCAAACAAGTTCATGCAAGGTAAAATATAAATGAACTCTTCTACCAATGATTCAACAGATGTGATTAGGAAGAAAGAACATAATGGAAAGTTAGAGAAGGGAAAAGTTTAAAGGATTCCAAGAATTCACAGATCTAGGTGCTTGTAATGACCTACGTGATGACTTTGATCCATATGACATAGAAGTGAACATGGCTTCACATTCAGATGAAGGTTCATATGATGGAAGTTGAAGTGAACAAGATGACGAAGATGGGGATGGAGAGATGATCCTCCAAGGAGATGTGAATGTTGATGAATATGAAGCATAAGCAAGCCTAGAAATATTCAAACAAGAACTGCAGGGGCTTTTGGTAAGCCATGCCTGTGCAATTCTGCTGGCAAAATTTTCAACACTGTACCGACAAAGATACACCAAAGATCTCGATTACCAGGTATTTGGTGTTAAATAACTTGAAGCACTAATTCAAAAATTTAGAGATGTTACAATTGTGTTGGAGGAACGCGACATTAAAAGGAAATTCGTTGTTGCCAACTGTGGTTCTAATGTTGATTAAAATTAACAATCCACTGATGCTGCAGCCGCCATTCTTTGTCCAGATGTAAGTGTCAAATCGTAATGTCTCAGGATACATGATTTCAAACTATTTAGAGAATTGTCAAAATACATCTTTCAAAGAGTTAACTAAGCAAGTAATTGACATCTTGATTCTCAACAACATTCTGAAGTTCTTGGTATCTCAAGAGTTTGAAGCTGTTTCTACAAAGAAAATGCCAGATTTATGGAACAGAGCTCTAAATGATATTGAGAATTACAGGTTTGTAATTTATCAATAGCAACATCTAAATATGCAGAGTATAGGTTATGGTTTGCATTTTGGAAGATGCGATTTATATATTATATTGAGGAATTCTTATTACAAATATATAAGATGAAATGGGAGCTTTTATATTGTGAGAAAGTTGAAGGCAGACATAATGATTTTGTTTTGTAGTCTCTTGTGACGTGAATCTGGCAACATCACTTGTTTGATTACTGATGAAATTTATTTCATGACTTTTTTACTAATGCAGTACTGTGACATCATAAAGATGATATTTCCCATTTTCTGAAGAGATTATATGAACATATTTGAAAGGAACAGAATTTCCTGATTTCGAGATTAACCTGGACTTTGACCTTCTGAGGATATATTTGGGGATTTTCTGTTTCAGGTCTCCGCAACTTGGTTTTGGTTTCCTCTCAGTGCATAGGTCCACATAAGTATTGTTCTAGTAGTGGGCATGTGTTCATGAGACAGAATGATTTGGGGTCATCTTGTTTAAATGCATCTTTCGGGCAATGGCATTTTTGAATGTGAAAGGTGCGTAAAAGTTATATTACAAAATAGATATGGCTTGTCTTTCAAGCTTGATGAAGTTTGTTAACCAAATTGCAAATAATACTATCCCATGTGTTACTGGTCACTGAATAAGTATCGGTTACTAAAGTCGGAGGATATTTCTAAATTCTTTGTGGGTATCAATTTATCTACATTTGAAATCATTTTTAGATACTCTATTGTATGTTGTTCTCAAAGTATACCAGGGGTTCTTCAGTGGGTTCTATTGGAAAGTTTGGAAACAGTAACCAAGAGGGTTTTTTCACTCTATAATAAAAAATGAGGCCAAATTTCTTGTATCCGAAGATCATTTATGCCATCATTTTCTGCCTACTCATCAAAGATAGGAAAACATGATTCTTGGGAAAACTTGGTATAAATTTGAGTGCTAGATGTTTTAGTTATTTCACTGAAAGTTGGGCTCAGAAAGAAAGAATTGTTTACAAGGATTTTGTTGATCCATGTCAGAAGAGTGAAGCAATTAAAGAAGTTCAGAGCTCAATTTTATAGGTCTGTTATGGTGTCCACCACTTTTACTTCATTATACATTTGCAGTAAATATGAGCTCTAGTTTTTTCTTAGTACTCATAATTGTTTTGTAATTCATATTTGCTATGGTAGATGAAACATGTTCTCTAATATGATAATGCAAGAGTTTCTTTGTCAGGGAGAGCAATAAAATATTGCATAGAGACATTTCATGAAAAATGATGGAATTGTCGCTTTTAATGGCACTTCTTGACAAACAGTGAACCCTTTATGGAAAACAATGAACCCTTTATGGAAAGTAGTGAAGTAAAGATGTTGTCAACGCCCATACTGTTAAAGAATTTGAGATAGCAATAAAGAATATAATTTGATAGTTTTGACATCCCTTATGAAGCATCGTTGTTTATTTGTGAATCTGGCTTTTGAAAAACTTTCCATAAGTTCTAGCTCGACTATTTACTAAAAACTCGTAGTCCAGCCTATTAATGAGTTCTTTGTGTCCTGTAGTTTCTGAAGTTATGACACCATAAACCACCCCTTGATTGAGGTCTGTAGCCCTTAGTGTCCGAGCCTCTAAAGTAAAGTTTTTGTTGTGCAAATCGTGCACTTTTCTGAGATGATAAAAGGAACTTGCTTTCTTCAGATATGGCAGTGTATTTGTCCTGCCATTATGAGTAATAGTAATGTACCCTTCCTCAATTTCAATGTTAGGAGTTCCATATTCTCCCATGGTACCCAGTTTAAGTTTTAACCATATGGAATTCTGGGCTGAATTCCTTGATAGAAAAAAATCACATTCTTGGTTCCAAACACATTGTTATTCTGAGTATACACTGCTCTTCCTCTGTCTATCATGGAATATGGAGCAGAACTCTGTTCTCCAAAGTGTATGACTGCCTCGGGTTCAAAGGACTTGAAAGCCTCTGCAAGGAAATCAAAATTAGAAACATCTACTGCAACGAGGTCAAGTTGTTTGCTAGAGAATTTCTTCCATCTCTTTATTCTCTTCTGAATCGAGACCATGGCTGTTAGAGACCGATCCCAAGCTTCTAGGAAAACAACCTGCGGACAAGGCTATCAACAAGGACAACTTGGTATCCTTTATTTGGGAGATGCAAAGCTCTCGCCCATCCACAGTACCATCCCATCCTTCAACCATTACTTTCTTACCATTTACCTCCCTCTTCCATGGCAGGGGATGTTGTTTTCACTTCTTTCTCCTTCATAGCAATAGCCCTCGGGGAAAATTTGGCAATATTTCTTCTACTGCACTGTCTTTTAAACAAAGATAAAGATAAAAATTTACTGCATCCAAACAAGGCCTCTTGCTTCCAAAATGAAATAGAACTCTGCCCTCTTCTAAAGGAAATTGCATTAGCAGGCATCAAGATAGTGCTAGTAGCATCTATATGAGGCTTAATGCAAGCCATTGAATCCAAACAAGAAGCAGTCGACAACATCTATGACATGGGTTCACAGTTGAAAGCTAGTGTACCTAACCTAATATAGAAATGGTATGTCAGCCCTGAACTCGGCCCACATGTGAGAATTAGTACATATAGAAAAGATCATCAAAATCATTTTACACACAATATCTACATGACATAGGCATCTCTCTCAGTTCTTCCATCATAGAATTTTGTCTCTTCAGTGCCCCCGCGTTGTTCATTGTTTCATTCATGTCTATACTGGCTTTTAGGGCTGCTTCTTCCTTTTATTTTGTCATGGAATTGCACAATCCATTTAACAATTATGTGTTAGGGCTCCAGAGAATAGAAGATAATAGTAGATAACAACTGGAGAAGTTCATTCAATGCAATTTTTTATAAAAAGACTAAATGCTAAAGATGTTTAGTATAATCGTATCACTAAGCAAGAGACTTAATTTTGGGTTCATTTTTCAAAACTCATAGACATTATGTTTATGATCACTATTTTACAGAGACAAGATTAATATATGAGAGTGAAGAGTTCATTGTCTACACGCGAAGGAATAGGGGTGGCAACGGAAGAACTTATTTTAGGTATGGCGCCTGCGCATTTCCTAGCAGTTCCATTGATACAAACTGCATATCCCTTATGGCCTCATGTCTGCTGCGCTGTACAACCCCCTGATTTTACAATCGATTCTCCTTCAATAGCCAACAACCCTGCCATAGCGTATATCTTGTGTCCATATTTTGTTTTACAATCAATTTATGTTTAGAAATTAGGTAAATAGAAGTTCTTGTAGGTCGTTGTCCTTATCACAATATACCCATGATGACATTTTATATTTGGCTTATGGCTAAATGAATGAGTAATTTTGAGGCTCTAAATATATGGAAAAAAAATACTTTGTACCTAATTTATCTTGTACAACCCAATCCCAACAACTCAACCAACATCTACCCCTTTCCCTTTGGTATTTCCATTTGAAGTAAGTTGAGTATTGATTCAACCATTGAATTATTAATAATATAATAATAATAATAATATCTATTTTTAAGGTCAGAGCCAAGTCAGACACCAAATTGGTGTATGAGACCCCTTGTTTGTGGGACAAGGGACCCACCTCCGCGCAGTGATTTGACTGCTAAGTCTACGAAGGCATACATACTCTATCCCCCTCTGGTTTTGAACTCGTGACCTTTTAGGAAGAAACACGTGCTCTTAATCATTAGGCCCACTCAAGCTGTATAGGCCCACTCACGCTGTTAAACCTTGAGTTATCTACATACATGTTAAACCTTTGTTATCTACATAGGAATTTGTTTTAAATGCAACTTTTGTGCACCGGGAATATCAATTGATTTATTTAGTATGCATGTGGTCAAGTCCAATGTAAAAATGCATTTGCATAGTTGCGGGGTTAAAAATTTAAAATTTTTATTAGATTTCTAGATGAATGTTGAAACATAAATTGAAATAAACTCTGAGAATATGTTCAGCTACAAAGTCAACGTAAAAATTCATCATAATTGTATATGTTATTATTAAACTGATGTCTTAAAGGAATTTATAGGCATAAATAAGATGCTAGAAAGGTGGCCTTCCTTGTTTATAAATGTAAATTTGGTCACAATTTCCTATATGGACCCTTGAAATTTAGCAAGTGACCTTCAACCAAGTGTACTCTATAAATATCCGCAGCTTTGGGTATTTTTACTCACAACTATTGTTGGTGCTATGATCTAGTCTCTTGCTTCATATTAGGAGTTGTAATGTGAAAATGTTTGGGAGAGCATTGTCGAGCAGAGTATCCAACCAAAACGAATTACATACTCTGGCTACTTGTTGAACTATCTGTTGTAGTCAGTGATATTCCAGAAATTATTAGGACAACCTATGTCTTCAATATGTTATTTTATCATATTGTTGCAATCTATTTTAGGATGGTTTTCTTATGGGAACAAACTGGAACTTTTGGAACTTGTCATTCCCCTTTTTAAAAGTCATGCAAATATAGCAAGGAAAAATGTTCATGGAATTCTAGAATCATATCCTGAAATATGCTATAACATCATCTCTGATATTAGAAAAGCTATCTTTAGTTTAACAAGCTTTGGAGACTAGCCTCTAAAGATTCTACTTGGCTGTTTTGGATCCACTTAGTTTGGCATTTCTTTATTGAGCCTAAGTAGTAGTATTTGTTTGGTCCTTGCTTTTGGGTGGCCGCCTTCTTGGCCAACACTTGATTTGGGACTGTGACAGCCCAAGTGCCCCTTAATTATCAAACACTTATGCTTTTGCCCCTATGAAAAGTCAGTTTGGGAGTGGGCCTCAACCCATGTGGTCAACTTCTGCTTGGCTGTGTAACCCACATGATTATTTATTGGCAGCCAATTTCACCAGTGTTAATTGATTTTTTTAAGTGGTTTATAGTTTTCTGAGCTGATTGGTCTCGGGTATATTGTCTACCCAATTAAATTTTAATTTATTTATTTCTTTCCACACTCATTGGACTTAAGCCACCTGTTTATAAAATACATAAAGGAACCTTTTATTTTGCATATTTTGAAAGTTTTACTTTCATATATGCAACTTTTAGTCGTAGATGTGAAGTAGATTATAATAGATTTATGAAAGCTAAACTCTGATTTGGCATTCTAATGCTTGAATATGCATTTTAATTTATGTTTTCATGCATTTAATGGCATGAATCTGACTACTTTCTAAGATTTCAATGTGAATGTTTTGTAGGTTTGAAGCCCTTTACAGATAAGTGTAACCTGCTTGTATATGTCGTCAAATGGATTATGATGATATCGGTTTGTGAGAATGTTGCAATATCTAGTGTGTTTGTAAATGTGATAATTACCTCATTGTGAAGCTCGTTGATGTGTTCATGAGTGGAATGATATTTTGCTAGATCATGGTTTTAGTACTTGCATGGACTATGTTGTCTATTACTACATTCATGATTAAAGTGTAGTTATGTGTTTATGTATACACATAGATACTTTGATAGCATGTAAATGAATATATAGTTAAAATCACTCATGCATTGGTTACTCTAAAAAATCGAGAGTTGGGTTTCAAGCATGGGACCGTGGTTCACATTAAGGCCTTGGGTAGTAAAGCAAGGCAAGGAAAAACTCATCTTCCTTTATAAACCTAGCTTGTAGTTTTTTTATGTCCACACTTCCAGGGATGGCAGAAAGTATGAGCACTCAACTTTCCACCTAGGTTGATGGGATAGACATTGAGCGGGCATTGGTGGAATCATGTCCTAACAAAATTATGCAGTGTGAACTGGAACCAACAATTGGCCATCAATTGTTGTATGTTCCCTTAGTAAACCAATCGCATTGATGCAATAACCAACATTATTCAATGTAGACGAAAGAGAGTAGGGTACAAGAAAAAATAGGAGTGTTGGGAATGTTGTCTGCCACACTCTACTCACCTCCCTTTGCTAAGATATTTATACCCTATGACACAACAAGAGTGCTAGTAGAGGCATGGCTGACCAGGTAAGGGTTCCAGAGTGGAACCCTGAGTCTGCATTTATCGTTCACCACCTATTTCACTTCTCCTTGTTGATGTCAAATGCCATTGATGGTGATAACCATAGCAATGGGCATGATAACAAGACCCACGAAGATGGCTTGTTGGAGCTATGTGGAGGCCACAAGGATGTCACATGGTTAGGATGATGGCATGGACTCTAATGATAGGTTGAACCTTGATCAAGGGTAACTTTCGATCCAGGAATAAGGTCAAGGTAAAATTGGTATCCCCGAAAATATATGGATGAGATGCATGCAATGGTGATATTAGAAGTTAATTCTAAAAACTAGAAAAAAAAAGAAGGTTTTTGCTAACCCCATCTTCATAACATACATTGGGGATTAGGTTAATGATAAGCAACATCTTCCTCGTCCTAAGAACCTTTAAGAGAGTGGAAGGGAGGTGGTTACAGAGTGGTATCAGAGCATTGGATAAAATGTTGGGCTTGGAGGGCTAGAAACACACTAGATGAAGCAAAGGTTCAACACTAGACCTTTTGGGAATAAACTTAGAAGCTCTGTTAAAAGTTACAAAGTGGATCACAAGGGAGTAAGGGATTCAACATTGTACCCAAAGAGGCTCACACACATCCACTAACTAAATTTTTTGACCTGACAAATTAATTTCTACACATATACATGTGTGCAAGTGATGAACTTAGCGCTGATATGACTACGTGTTTGATAGATTGATGACATGGTATTTTTATTTCTAACCTGCATACTAACGTGGGATTTGAATTTTCGGCTAAGTTTCAAATCAACATATCTATTGCAGATATGCCAAGGTGATGAGTAAATTTAGTTGATTTGTGTTTGATTTGGCTAACAGTTATGTGTATGCAACAACATAGAGAGAGAGAGAGAGAGAGAGAGAGAGAGAGAGAGAGAGAGAGAGAGAGAGAGAAATCCCAACAAGGATAAAGAAATCAACAATAAAATGATAGAATACAACATTTCTAGATCCTATCATCATTAGGAAGAGGACTCACTGGCAAAGAGGTGAGAGAAAAAATCCTCTAACTAGATGGAGACCCTTAGGAGTTTGAAAGCTTAATTGAGAAGATTATCTGAGCACAAGAAAGGAAAGTAGAGGTGAATGCAGTGATCTTGTAGAAATTGTTGGATATACAAAGATAGAAGCGACATGAGCTTGGTGCCAACTATTTAAGATGACACAAATCCAAGCAAAGTCCTTTTGAAATATGGAAACAAGGACTAGATGTTAATAGAGCAGAAGGTTAAGTTGAAAAAGAGGCAAATGCAAGCTAGTGCATACATGGTGAGGGGATAAACCCCACTGAGTACCCTAGAAAGAGAATCAAGCAACCATAACCTATGTCTAGTGTAGCATGCAAGAGATGTCATCAATAAAGGAGGAGAAAGAAGAGGTCAATGCTAGAGGAGTTAAAGAAAGACAAACCTCCCATCTTTGATGGAGAAAATAAAAAGTCTAAATATGTAGAAGCTTGGTTGTTGGGAATGAGGAAATATTTCAGAGTCCATGACTGCTCATAAAATATGAATTCCAAAGTGGCTATTTTCAGCTTAAAGGGTAAGCCCGACATGTTGTGGGAAGATTTGATCAATTTCAAGGAAATTAGAGAGAAGGAAATGTCATGGAGAAACTTTGAGAAATATTTTTATGAGAAGTACTTGTTTGAGAAGGTGAATTTTCAAAGGTATCCCAGTGGACTACCACATGCTTACCGAGACACAATTGAGTTTGATGAGTCGAGACCTTGGAGGACACTATCCGGGAGTCCAAATATTGCTATGAGCAGTCCAAGCATAAGGTTGAGTTTTGAACTGATTGGAAAGCAAGAGATAAGACCAACTTCAACGGAAAAGGGTTGAAACCCTTGGGATACAAGCAAGAAGGGAGGAATGTGAATTTCACCACTCTCACTAAGGGTAAGGTTCAATAGAAATTCACCATTGGTAGTAGAGATTGGCTAAATAAACCAAGAAGAGAAGAGGATGAGGGCATCATGAAAGAACCTTTGTAGTGCTAGATGTGTGGAGAAAATGACCCGCTGAGAGATTTTCAGCAGCAATAGCAGAATGGCACAAGGTTGCACTATGTACAAGAGGTAACAAAAGTGAACAATTTGGCCCGGAGCATGCCTTGAATTTATGTGGCCTTGGACAACAAGCAAGAAAATCATCAAGCCTCAATGATCAAAATATAAGGTATGCTCTTCAATTAGCCTATTTAAATTTTAATTGGCCTAGGTTCTAATATGATCTATATCATCCTGAAGATCACAAAGAAATATCCTCTTGAAAGGAAGACTCATGAATAATCATGGTTGGTCCAACTAGCCATGGGAGCCAGTTAACCAGCATGTACACTACCGTTGCTCTCTATCTCTTGTCATTGGGCTTGTGTGATATCCTAATCGGCATGAATTTATTGGAAGCCTATAGAACCAAAGTGGACTATTATGACGAGTCATTGGAATTCCTAAGCTATGCAAGTGAAGAAATGGTGCTTCAGGGAATAAGGAATCTTGTTCCTATCCTACGGATATTGACACTGTAAGTAATGAGATGAAGTTGCAAAGGTTGTGCTTTGTACGTTGTCTAAGTGACCAATGAGGCAGAGAGCATTGAGGCTAGAATGGAAGCTCACCCAACCTTAGCACAATTCAAAAATGTGTTTCCAAAGAAAATATTGGGATTTCCACCTACGAGAGAAATCAATTTCTCCATTGAATTGATTTCTGGATCAATGTCAATCTCAAAATCCCCATATCATATGAGCAAGAAAAAGTTAGTGTAGCTAAAATTGTAGTTGAAGGAAATGTTCGACTAGGGGTATATCAGGCCTAGTGTGTCACTCTGGGGAGCCCTAGTGTTGTTCGTAAAGAAAAAGGATGGAACAATGTTGTTGTGTACTAACGATTGGTAGTTGAATAAGGAAACTATGAAGAATAATTACCCACTACCCAGAGTTAATGACTTGTTTGATCAACTGAGAGGCGCCATAGAGTTCTAAAAAATAGACCTGAGTTCTGGTTATCATCAAGTCTAAATTAAGGATGAAGACATCCATAAAACAAAAATTAGGACAATATATGGACATTATGATTTTGTGGGTGTGTATTTGGACTTACAAATGCCACAACCACAGTTATGTGTCTGATGAACAATGTACTCAAACCTTATTTTGGACAAATTCATATAAGTATTCATGGATGACATCTTTGTCTACTCAAAAAACATAGAGGAACATGAAGAACATTTCAAAGTAGTATAGCAGTTGCTGAGAGAGCACAAGATCTATGCCAAACTCAACAAATATGATTTCTTTTGATCACAAGTTCAATACTTGGGACATGTCATTTCAAGGGAAGGAGTGGTTGTGGACCCTAAGAAGATTAAAGTCATCATGGAGTGGCCCACTCCCAAAAATGTCACTAAAGTGAGATATATCATGGGATTGGTTGGATATTATTGGTGATTCATTCAATATTTCTTGAATATTAGGAATCCAATCACAACCTTACATAGGAAAGGAGTCAAATTCCAATGGATATTAGAGTGCACAACTAGTTTTAAATGGCTTAAGAAATTGCTCACATGTGTAACTATCTTGCAGATAGTGGACCCAAAAAATGACTTCTTGGTTTGCATAGATTCCTATAAGGAAGGAATAGGTGGAGTCTTGATGTAATAAATACAAGTGGTCTGTTATGAGTCAAGAAAATTAAATGAGCATGAGAAGAACTATTTCACTCATGACTTGGAGATTGTAGCAATAGTGCACACATTGAAAATGTGGAGGCATTACTTGCTTGGGAGGAAGTTTGTGTTGATGTCAGACCATGGAGGGTTGAGATACTTGTTTGACCAACCCAAGTTAAATGATATACAATCCAAATGGTTTTCTTTGATAAATGAGTTTGACTTTGAGATAAAGCACAATAAATGTAAGGAAAGCAAAGTAGTAGTCACACTTAGCAGAAGCTTGCAAGTGACACACTTAGTAACCATGAGAACTTGTGAATCTAATATCAAAGAAAAGATCAAGGAAGCATTGATACAAGATTAACACTTTCAACATGCGAAATATTGCTTGTAGTGGGAGTTAGAGGGGCCATTGAGTAAGAAATACATGCTCACAAACGATGGAATGTTGAAATTCAAGGACATGTGGTATATAGCTTGTATGAGTGACTTGAAGAAGCTCATCTTGGATGAGTTTCATGAAATACCTTACTCAATTCATCTTGGTTATCAGAAAATGATAATAGCCATAAAGGAAATATACTATTGGTCAAGTATGAAAAGGGAAGATGATGAGTACATTTGCAGGTACCTGGAATGTCAACAAGTCAAAGTGGAATACAAAAACCCAATGGGAATGCTACAACCAATCCCCATTCCCAAGTGGAAGTGGGAAGTCATATCTATGGACTTCATCACATATTGTTAAGGACATCCAAACATCATGATGCTATTATGATGGTTGTGGATAAGTTGAGTAAGAAAACCCACTTTATAGCCGTCAATTTTACTCACAAGGAAATTGACATAGCTCATATTTTCATGAAGGAAATATTTAGATTGCATGACATACCTAAGAAGATCATTTTAGATCATGATGCCAAGTTTACTTCCAATTTTTGGAAGGCATTTTTTGCTAGTTTTGGAACCCAACTAGCTTTTAGTGCATCATATCATCCTCGGATTGGTGGAAAAACTAAGAGAGTGAGAATTTTTTTAGAGGGCATGCTGAGGATGTATGTTATGCACCAATGAGGTGGGAAGAAGTCTTGCCACTAGTTTAATTTTTCTACAACAACAAGTATTAAGAGTCACTAAAGATGAGGCCTTTTGAGGATTTATATGACAAAAAATGTAACACTCCTTTTAGCTGGGAAGATCCAATGAACAAGGTGGTCATTGGGCCATAAATTTTAAAAGAAATGGACAAAAAGTGCTCCATAGCAAGAAGAAATTGAAGGTATCCCAGGATAGGAAAAAGAGTTATGTAGATCAACAAAGAATGCACAAGTAGTTTCAAGTTGGAGAGCATATGTATCTTTGCATGAGACCAAGGAAGAGGTCACTGAAACTGGGATATTGTGCTGAATTGGCACCCAAATTTTGTGGACCCTTTCATATTTTGGAAAGAGTGGGGTGAATGGCTTATAGATTGGCCCTACCACTCATAGTGAAAGCGCATGATGTTTTTCATCTCTTTACTTAAGAAATACATACGTGATACTAATCATGTTGATTGGTTTTTGATATAGGAAAAACCCGAGGGAGAGTTCCAACTAGAACTATTGTGCATCTTAGAATGGTGGCATATCTTGCTTCAAAATTGAGTAATAGAATAGGTCAAGGTGAAATGGAAGCACTTTGGACTAGATGAAGCCACTTGGGAAATGGCAGATCAATTGAGGGTATCTTATCCATTTTTTCTTATTGTGTGAATAAATGTAAGAGTTGTAAATATAAATATCATTGGTTAATTTTATGTTCTATTTATAGAACATTAAGGATGGTGTTCCCTTAAGGGGCATGGTTGTAACAACAATATTTTTAATTGCACCCCGTGTATGTGAATATAACTACATAAATATTGAACATATGTAAATTATGTGAAAATAAATCGACGACTGGATGGAGGGAGGGACACATGGATCCAAAGTTCTCAAGGGAAGGCCTGTGGAAGGAAGTTGTGTTCCTGATGAAGTGTTTGTTGTGTCCTTGTTTGGTTGCTTATGGAGTCCTGTGAGCAGCCCATACTAACCTAAATAAATTACCTTGGCTACCACATGAATCTAGGACTTGATTGCGCTGGAAGGTAGTGAAGTGTGGGATGGGAAAACTAGGTGAAGGACACTAACCACACTGTCACCCTTCCTCGTGGAACATGGCCAAGAAATACTGGTAGCCTAGACGGAGAACAAAATATGATCATATGAAGTGATGAAAAGAGGGCGGGGGGAGTAGTTGAAGTGCATGGAAAAGCACAAAATGATTGGTGCATAATTTTGTTGTACAAAGAGCATCCAAAGTGTCAAAGATCATAAAACAAAGGAGATTTAGGAGAAGACAATGGAGATGAAATATGTGTCAAGTTATTGGTGAGAAGGTAGTAGGTGTAAGTAGGGCACAATTGAATCTTGTACTCTCTGAATCGGGAAAGCATTCCTTGTGATCATGTGAAGGCCATTGAACCATGTATTTAAGCCTATAGGATCAATGGGAACTTTGTGGACGAATTGAGGCACTACAATTCTTTCTGTGAGGTGGATAAACCACATTGTGCTTGTTTCTTGGTTGATAGATGACCAGGATAGGGTAATCAAAGTCACTATGGTGCTTTCCGTGAGGCTGATAAACCACTTGGATAGTGGAATGTGGACCCCTATGTTGCTTTCCATGAATAGGTGGTTCATAAACCACCAAAATCAATTGATTTCACCTCCTGGAACTAAGATATAACCCACCTGATCCTGGGTGAATCCTTGTGTTTTGAATTAGAGATAAAGTGAGTCACTGTGGTGCTTATTGTTGAATATTGGTTAACAAACCACCTATACAGTAGAATATTTCTCCTAGTTATGTGAGTAAGCTTTGGGTGTGAATTTCCATGAATACACATCCCTTCAAACTTTGGATTTAGCTTATGGGTGGGTGGTTGCAAGAAATACTGTAATGTGGCTAACCTACAATTGGGGGGAGAGTTGAAGTCCCTCGTTTAGTTGCTAGTCATCTTTAAACACACATATAAGTGTAACCTATTTATGTATGTTGTATTATAGACTATTATGATATTCATTTGTGAGAATGATGCAATATCTCGTGTGTTTGTAAATGCGATAATTGCCTGGCTATGAAGTTCATTGATGTCTTTGTGAGTGGAATGATATTTTTCTAGATTATGGTTTTGATACTTGCATGGACTATGTTTTCTATTACTATATTCAAGATCAAAGTTTAGTTATGTGTTTATGTATACGCATAAGTAATCAAACAATATGTAAATGAATATATAGTTAAAACCACTCCTGAACTAGTTACTCTGTTGAATCTAGAGTTTGGTTTAAGACCTTGGGCCATGATATGCATTAAGGCCCTGGTTAGTCAAGTGAGGCGAGGTGAGGCAGTAACCATCTTCCTTCATAAACCTAGTTCGTAGTTTATCTATGTCCACATTGCTAGGACTGAAAAATATTAAGAGAACTTAACTTCACCCCTATGCTGACAAGGTCGATGCTAAGCGGGCATTGATTGAAGCATGTCCCAGTGGAATTGTGATGCATGAAATAACACTGGCTATCAACCATCGGTTGTCGTTTGTGCCCTTAGTAAAACAATTGAGTTGGAAAAATAACCAATGCCATTCTTTGAAGATGAAAGGGATGGGAGTGTTGAAAATAGCAACAAGAAATGTTAAAAATAACATTCCTATAGATAGCATTTCAGGATACATTCCAATTTTAATTAGTCCCAAAATTAAAGTTTTGAAATAAAATTCGAATTTGAGCTCAGCAACTGTTTGTAAAATAATTAATTAATTCATCTTGAGTTAATTAGTTAGAGAAAATCAAACATGAAGTCTATGTGAAGACATGCAACAGTTATCCCTTTGATTGAGGTAGTTATTCCTTAATTAAGGAGACCAAGATGAGTTATACTTTGAGTTGTAATTAGTTAGCTCAGTTAACTAAGTTAATTCCAGTTAGATTAGTTCCAACAGTTTGTGGAATTGATTGTGAGTTCAGTTAGTCAATGCATGCATGCATGCAACTAGTGTACTTCAAATAACTGAATATTCTCTCATAAATAACTCATGCATGTCAGTTCAGACAGAGACCCTGTTGAGATCAAAGGATGGGACAATGTACTATTAGTTACAGGAATATTCCCATGAGGATATCTCTTGCATGTAGAATGAATTTTTTCCTTGAGGATTGCGCAGTTATTTCTTAGGTTGGTGAGTGGTGTGTGAGGTAATTACACACAGGTGGTAGCTTGAGGACCCAGGAGAAACTATGCAAGGAAATAGGAGGCTTGGAGGGCAGAGGAAAGGCATATGTATTGTCTATTATGTCTATGAGCATCAGTGAGGGATTGTACTGAGAGCAGGATAGCTTGTGAGCTAAATCTGTGTGTAATCCTGAGATATTTCCACTTGTATGATAATACAGAGATAGGGGTTTTTAGCTGAGGCTTTCCCTAGAGTATTCTTCTGTGTTCGTGTGTGACTGATTTCTTCTTCATTTGTTATATGTGTTCTATTTGATCTTGCTCAAAATCGATTAAGATTCCGCAAGTTTGTTTGTAGAAGTAGATCAAGTATTTTGCTTTAGTATATTTCATTATCAAGTGATCTACATCTAGAATTTCTACATGGTATCAGAGCAAAGGTGATCAAAGCGGAGAACAATATACAAAGAAGGGAGAAGTTCGAAGGTTGAAGTTCTTGATTATAGAAATCGAAGTCTTATCACATCTCAAATTTCACCAATGGCATTCATTGGTTTGAGACTCAAGTATGCCCTGGATGGCAGCTCGAATTATATAGCTTGGAAGGATCGCATGGAAGCAGTATTAGAGGACAACGGTTTGAAGGACTTCATTGATCAAGAAGTCCCTAAGCTAGCAGCAGTTAATGCCCAACAATTGCCGAAATGGAAGAATTGTGTGGCTAGAGCGAGGAGGATTCTTCTGGAGGGAGTTTGAGACCACATTGTCTCGAGTCTCCATGCGAAGGAGACACTATTTTCAATGTGGAAAACATTGAAGGATCTATATCAGAACAACAGTGATCAGAGGAAGCTGGCACTGAAAGACAAGCTTCAGAAAATCAAGTGTGAAAAGGGCGATGCAATCTCTACATATCTGAACAAGCTCACCACTTGCAGGGATGAGCTTGGAAGTGTAGGAATCACAACAGCCGATGATGACATGGTGAGTCTTTCTCTCCTCGGTCTTCCTAAGAGCTGGCATAGCTACCAAGGCTTAGTAAATGGAAGAGAGAAACTGCCAGATTGGGAACGATTGTGGTCAGATCTGATGCAGGAGGAGATCAGGAGAAGCACCAGAGATGGTTTTTCATCAAAGCATGATGATGAAGAAAATCTAGCCTTAGCAAGTAAGGCAAGGAAAGGGAAAGGGAAGGCTTCCCATTCTAAATCGATTCTTCCCATGGTGGGAAGAATATTGACAAATCTAAAGTGTGATGCTTTAATTGTCATGAGGTGGGCCATTATGCAACAAGTTGTCCATAGAAGAAATCCAAGAAGGGATCCTCGAAAGGATTAGATGGTGAGGCATTGGCCTCATTGTTCGAATTGGATTTCACCCTCATCGCATGCATGGTTTCATCAATTGTGGGTTGTGTTTGGTACCTGGACAGTGGAGCCTCATTTCACATGACTGGCAACAAGAGTTTATTCAGTACCTTGGTGGAGAAGGACCTCCAGATGCACATAGAGATGGGAGATGATGGAAAGTACCGTGTTTCAGGTGAAGGCACTGTTGTGTTTCAGAGGGAGCATGGAGCTCCTCTCACCCTGACTGATGTAAAGTATGTGCCTGGACTGAAGAAGAACCTGGTATTCATCGCTATGTTGGAAGACAAAGGCTATGATGTAGTCTTTAGTAAAGGAAAGGCATTCCTGAGACACATCGGCATGGGACAGACCAAGAGGATTGGGATTCGAGTGAAAAATCTCTACAAGTTGGAGGTAGATGATTGTGCTGCATTGAGTTCCAAAGAAGAGTTGGTGCAAAGCCAAGACATTAGCGAGCTATGGTATAGAAGATTGGGCCACTTGCACCATGGGGCCTTGAAGATCATGCAACATATTTCTACCAGACTTCCCAAGGGTAAACTTGAGCAAGTGGATACATGCAAAGGTTGTACTTTGGGTAAGTATGCAAAATCTTCCTTTCAGGATCGAGATAGTCGAGCTGGAGCAATCTTGGAGTGAGTTCATATAGATGTGTGTGGACCATTCTCGACAGCCTCCATCGCTAAACAAAGGTGCTATGTTATTTTCATTGATGATTTCTCTCATAGATGCTGGATCTATTTCATGCAAAAGAAGGATCAAACCTTCTCAAGGTTTTGCGAGTTCAAAGCCTTGGTAGAGAAAGAATCAGGAAAGAAGATAAGGGCCTTGCGAAGCAACAATGGTGGAGAGTATGTCTCTCAAGAGTTTAAGGACTTCTGTGCAGCAGAAGGAATTAAAAGGGAGGTGACGACACCCCATAACCCATAGTAGAATGGGGTGGCCGAAAGGAAGAACAGAATGATTGTGGGAGCAACTCAGGCGATGCTGCATGACCAAGGCCTACCACTTCATTTGTGGGCTAAGGCATGCAATACAATGGTATACTTGCAAAATAGAAGCCTGCATCGTATACTGGGGACGAAGACACCAAGGGAGGCTTTCTCCGGGAAGAGACCAGATGTGAGTCACTTTAGGATCTTTGGCTCATCGATATTTTGCCATGTGACCAAAGATGCCTAGAAGAAGCTAGAGCCAACAGCAGAGTTGGGGATACTTGTGGGGTAAACTGATACACCCCACAACTATCGGGTGTTCTTGCCTACTAGTCAGAGGACAGTGGTACGTAGAGATCCAAAGTTCGATGAGAAAAAGGCCATGTGAGTTTCCCTTGAGCGGGAGCTCAAGTTGCATGCAGAGGAGGAACTTTTGGTTCCTAAGGAGGAGCCTCAGAATGATGCAGAGCAACCACATGCAGAGGATCCAGGAGTGGAGACATTCACTCATGCAGAGTCTTCCAGAGATGGGCGGAAACGCTCAAGGGAAGCTGACATATTGTTGATGGATACGAGAGAGAATGTGGGATAGCCATCTTCTTAGCGCAGACATAGGAGGTCACCTGAGCGGTACACTGGTTACATGGCCCTTGTTGGGGAATGTATAGAGACCAAACCATCTTCCTTCGAGGAAGTAGTGAAGTAGCTAGTCTAGGTTGATGCTATGGTGGAGTATGACTCCATAGTTCGGAACAGTGTTTGGGATGTTGTTTCAAGACCAGAGAAGAAGTTAGTGGTGAGTTCTCGATGGCTTTACAAGGTAAAGCAAGCAGCTGATGGTAGTGTGGAGAAACATAAGGCAAGGTTTGTTGCCCGTGGTTTCTCACAGGTCGAGGGGATCGACTATGATGAGACTTTTGCTCCTGTAGCAAGGTACTCATCTATCAGATTGATGTTGGCACTATCAGCACAGATGGGTTGGAAGATCCATCAGATGGATGTGAAGACTGCATTCCTCAATGGAAAGATTGAGGAAGAGGTGTACATAGAGTAGCTGGAAGGATTTGAGACCTTCGATCGTGAGTCACATGTGTGCCAAATCAAGAGAGCTTTGTACGGGCTGAAGAAAGAACCTCATGCTTGGTACACCAGGATCAACAGCTATTTCATTTGCTTGGGCTTCACAAAGAATGAAGCGGATGCAAACCTGTACCACATCATGTTAGAAGGTAAGTAGTTGATCATTGTTCTTTATGTTGATGATCTAATATTAACAGGTGATGAGCAGTTGATCAAGTCTTGCGAGGAGGACCTTGCAAGAGAGTTTGAAATGAAAGACATGGGTCTCATGCACTACTTTCTAGGCATGGAAGTATGGCAGAAGGATGAGGAAGTGTTTGTCTCTCAAGGAAGTTATGCCAATGAGATACTCAGGAGATTCCACATGGAGAAGTGCAATCCCATGCAGACTCCTCTAGCAGGTAACTGGAGGAAGGAGGATGCTACTTCAGGTGAGGTAGTAGTTGCTACTGTGTATCGGCAACTTGTGGGTTCATTGATGTATTTAGTGAACACACGACCAGATTTGTGCTTTGCGGTGAACTAGCTGAGTCAAGCTATGGTTCAACCTACCAAGATGTTTTGGAAGGTAGTGAAGCATGTGCTGAGATACCTCGGAGGCACATCTCAATATGGATTATGGTACAAATGGACAGAGGGAGTGAAGCTTCAGGGCTTCACAGATGCAGATTGGGCAAGGATTCCATCAGATTGGAAGAGCACTTCAGGAGGAATTTTCAACCTTGGTTCAACTACAGTTTCTTGGTACAATAGGAAACAAAGGTCAGTTGCACTTAGTTCAGCAGAGGCTGAATACATGGCTGCAAGCTAGGCAACATGTGAGGCCATTTGGATGCGGAAAATTCTAGTTGGGTTGTTTGATCAGAGGATGGATCCAACTGTGATCTATTGCGATAATCAGAGTTGTATCAAACTCTCTAAGAATCCAGTATTTCATGATAGGTCCAAGCATATCGATATCCAGTACCATCATCTTTGAGACTGTGTGGCGAAGAGGATCATGTTGTTGCAGTATGTTTCAACCGAGGAGCAGGATGTAGATATTTTGACTAAGGCATTGTCAAAATGCAAATTCGAGTTCTACAGAGACAGGATCGGGGTGACAGATAATTCCTTTCTTGTTGAGAGGGAGTGTTGAAAATAGCAACAAGAAATGCTAAAAATAACATTCCTATAGATAACATTTCAGGATACATTCCAATTTTAATTAGTCCCAAAATTAAAATTCGAATTTGAGCTCAATATTTGTTTGTAAAATAATTAATTAATTCATCTTGAGTTAATTAGTTAGAGAAAATCAAACATGAAGTCTATGTGAAGACATGCAACGTTTATCCCTTTGATTGAGGAAGTTATTCCTTAATTAAGGAGATCAGGATGAGTTGTACTTTGAGTTGTAATTAGTTATCTCAGTTAACTGAGTTAAGTCCAGTTAGATTAGTTCCAACAGTTTGTGGAATTGATTATGAGTTTAGTTAGTCAATGCATGCATGCATGCATCTAGTGTACTTCAGATCAATGAATATTCTCTCATAAATAACTCATGCATGTCAATTCAGATAGAGACCCAGTTGAGATCAAAGGATGGGACAGTGTACTATTAGTTGCAGGAATATTCCCATGAGGATATCTCTTACATGCAGAAGGAATTCTTTCCTTGAGGATTGTGCAGTTATTTCCGAGGTTGGTGAGCAGTATGTGAGGTAATTACACACAGGTGGTAGCTTGAGGACCCATGAGAAACTGCGCAAGAAAATAGGAGGCTTGGAGGGCAGAGGAAAGGCATATGTATTGTCTATTCTGTCTATGAGCAGCAGTGAGGGATTGTACTGAGAGCTGGATAGCTTGTGACCTAACGCTTTGTGTAATCCTAAGATGTTTCCACTTGTATGATACTACATAGATAGGGGTTTTTAGCTAAGGCTTTCCCCAGAGTATTCTTCTTTGTTCATGTGTGATTGATTTCTTCTTCATTTGTTATATGTGTTCTATTTGATCTTGCTCAAAATCGATTAAGCTTCCGCAAGTTTGTTTGTAGAAGTAGATCAAGTATTTTTCTTTAGTATATTCCATTATCAAGTGATCTACAGTCAGAATTTCTACAGGGAGTGGGGTTGTTGTAGTCTAGTAGATACTACACATTGGTTACTGGTAGAAAGGTCAACAAGAACTCACATAATCATATGCAACATAAGAATAGAAGAAGAGACACAAAGTATCAGAGAACCAACAAAGGTGTGCCGATATTATATTCTCTTGAAAAGTCGATTAGAACTAATACATTGATGCATACATTGTCATATATATACTCTATCAAGATAGTTACAATAGTTTAACTGTCAAAACCTACTCAACCTATCCAGCTTTGGTGGTTGACTTGAATTGAGAGTCGTCTGACTTTACAATATAGATTTCTGACTCAACCGAGCTAGTCGACTAAGTCGAATAGCCCCTCCAACATCTCCCCCACCCTCAATGCCTTCTTCGTCCCAAAGAATGGGATATTTGGAGTCTTACAAAATGTATACATTTTTTTTTACAACATAGGCAAAATAAACTTAGAAAGAAATTAAGGTGTGTTTGGTCAACTGGTGCTTATTAAACTAATTTTGTCGGATTTAGAATGTTAATTCCTCTTCTCTTCCTTTCCTTGGGTGACTATTTAGAACCTTCAACTTCAATTTATTGAGTTCTGTATTGTTGTTCATAGGTCGGACCGCATCCTGAAAAACTTAGCTCGAAGAAACTAAATTTTGGCCATGGTCGGGAGTCGACAAAGATGTTGCGTTATTGTAGGTGTTGGTGCTGGTGCTGGATTTTTGGAGATTTTTGTTTGATAAATAATTGGTTAAAGAACTTGGATATGTTGATATAATATAGACCATTCTCATACAACTATTTTTCCTAGGTATCCAATGATTTTGAATTTTCTAAATACATTACTCTTTTAGCTAGTGATATGTGCTCTGATATTCATTAATCAACTAATAATTGTTGCTCCAATTGCTACACTTTACCAAACAAATATTCAACAACATTGGAGGCTTCTATCTTTTCTTTCTTCCCTTCTCTAAACCATTGTCTCTCCTCCTGAAATATTTTAGCATGAAAATTTTTCTCCTGCATAACTTGATTGTATGGGCATACTTTGCTCGAGGCCGAATCACTTATCAGGAGCACAATTCACGAATTAGAGTTCCTTGAGTATATATTTGGTTACATGTAGATGCTAAATATGTTGGCCAATTATTAATAACTATAATAAGTGTATCTCCATGATCCTATGGATGCTCTAACTGTTTCCTTGCTTGGGAAAATTCTTGATAAGCCTTCTGAATTATAGTGGATAATTCTTGATTTCCTTGAACTGTCACCCTGTCTTGTAGCTGATTTGCTTGAGCATTCAATTGCTTGACCATATCTCCCTTTCATGTTGTTGTCTTTAATGAAGCTTGTTGCTATCCATTTTCATTTTTTTTCAATCTTTTCTTGGCTACTCTAACAATTTTTTTCTAAATATTCAGATATTTCTTTATCAAAAGAATGCCTTAGGTCAGGTGTCTTATTAGGTGTGTGTGTCAATTTTTTCTTTATATTTGGATTTGAAGTGCCATGTGTAGTTGACTATACAGGAGGAACTTGTTGGTTAATTTCCAATGAAGTTGAAGTAACCTCTATTTCTAAATTGATTTTCTTTGATGTTTCCCTTGATATATCATCTGACCTACTATGCTCTGACAAGACTTCCTCAATGTCATTTTTCTTGGGTGGAGTTTTATCTTGACCATCCTTTTCTTCTAAAATTGTTGTCGGGGTTACAAGGGGTGAATCATAAGTCAATTTAATGTCCAAAACTTCTTCTTCTTCTTCTTAGTTTCATTCGACTGTCCTTGGACTTTTGTCTATGTTGAACTTTGATTTTGTGTGCTGATTTTTGCTAGAGTTGATTGCTGATGCACTTGTATTTGATGCTCCCATCATCTTCTATCATAATGTTTCAATAAAAACATCTTTATCATGTACAAGCGACTGCAATATGTCTGGCCCAGTGGATGATGCTAGAAATTGTTATCATTTTATGGGATTATTTTATATTTTACCCTTTGCTTGGGTATGCTCAAAAACCTGTTCGGAAATTGACTCCAACTTCTGTTGATGTTGTGGGTCCTCAAGTCTAGTACATGTCAGAATTTCGTTCCAATTAATACTAGATGTTGATGTCTCAATTGGGGTTGAACTTTGTGATTCTTTCACTTACAATATTCTTGGGATATTTCATGACTGGTACTGAGAGATCAACTTTAAATGGCCATGTATATAATTTTTCTTCCCTTCCTTCTCCCTTTTCAACATATGAAATGGGTACACGTATA
Source organism: Pinus tabuliformis (assembly GCA_031772625.1). Classification (NCBI taxonomy): domain Eukaryota; kingdom Viridiplantae; phylum Streptophyta; class Pinopsida; order Pinales; family Pinaceae; genus Pinus; species Pinus tabuliformis. The sequence continues at coordinate 999,789,532 of CM062808.1, read as the reverse complement.
TCTCATGGCTCTTCTCGATCCTGTGGTGTTGTTTCTGCACAAACTAGTAGGCCTAGTTTGTAGGCTAGAACTAGAGGGAATAAAGACACTTTGATATAGAGGCCCACCATCACCACAACCTAAGGCCCCTTCCCTTATCGAATTTTCACTGGCGGGAGGAGTGCCAATATGGAGGAAATCATATAGGATGATATGATCAATGATGAGATATGAAATGATTTCCAAGGCCCATTCAAGGAGAGGCTCAATTAATGGTTCAAATGCTTCAAGCGAAACTTAAAGGCTCTTCAAGAAAGACCTATAAAGGATGACTAGACCTTGGGCTCAAGAATATTCAATAATAATGAGTGCCTAAGATCAAGACTTCCAATATTCCTCACTTGTGATTAATATGCCTATACTAGGGTTCAAAGTGAGGTAAGGATGGCTCATTCAGTGGATTCAATTAAAGTGCGAGATTTGGGATAATCTAGGATGAACTTGCATGAAAAAACCATTGAAATAAATACTATACGATACTTAGGGTATAGATATTCGACACGGTAAGAGTTTATCCCAGGTCAAGATAGTTAAGAGAAAATTTTGTGTATGATATACTTTAGTAAGCAGTTAAGCATAAACCTCCAATAAATCCCTAAGTCTAAGGATTAGCTTCTAAGGTTCCCACTTGGTGTGATAGCTAGGGCATCAATTTATTTGAAATTTCACCATCGAAATTCGTTTAAAAATGGAGGATGCCTAGAGGAGACACAAATGAAGAAATTTGTTTGGGTGGAATCCCAAAATTCCTCCTCCCTAAAATTTCACACCAGGCCATAGAAAACTCCTTATCCTTAAAGAGATAAAGGAAATAGGAAGAAAAAGGGTGAAAGAATGATATCCCATTGAGTTAATGTGATTACCAAGGAACTAGGACCAATGCCTAGCTATTGGAAATATTAGAGTCAAAATGATCAAGATTCGAGAACTTCACTCTTCAAGGAGGCCTAAAGAACCAACTTCACTCTCTATGAATGCAACTAAATGACAACGTTAGACTTTTATGCTTAGATGAAAATTATTATGGAGTTTCAAGGATTCTGATGCAAATAATCCTCTAGGAACAATCATTCATTCTTTGTCTAATGAGTAATAAATGCAAAAATATCCAATAGTTTTAAAGATTATACTAATTCACATTAATTAGGGCACATTATTTCACCAGAAGGAAATAATTCCATGCATTAGACATCCATTAAAATATAAATATAGCATTATATTGTACTTACATGAGAAACAAGAGTATATCCATCCACAATCTTTCCAAAAATAATCTCTAAGAGAGATAGTGAAAAATTTCCACACATCAAAATGCATTTAATCATCCAAATCATTCCACAAATTATAGGTTGAAAATCCTCTAATGGGATAGTAAAAAATCCCAAGTGTGATTATCCAATACAAATGAGGCTCAATTTTATTTATCTGAACCTTTATAAGTTTGATTTAACCTAATTAGACTAATTGAGCCCCTAATAACATTTTAACGTGGAAAATAACAACAAATTTGGTGACACACCCACCAAATAGCTCATATGTGTAAAATAAGCCTTCCTAATGAGGCCAAAATGATAAAATAATGGTGCAAAGGGTTGTTGGAAGGCCAAGATGAGTCCTCAATGTACCATAATGAAGAGGAGGGCTCCAAAAATCATGATCAAGGGGTTGATCCCTTGATTTCTAGGAAAAAAATATTGTGGTGCTCCAAAGTGGTTGTGGGGCACAATCAATGGTCTCATGGGTCCCCAGTGGCTCAATAACACATTTATTCTCCATAAGTGAGGGCTTGAAGATTATGCATGCACTCCCATGTCTCTCTACATGAGACAAAACCCCATATGGGCCCTAGATCAGCTACTAAGTGTCGGGTGCAAGTGTGTGGCTGGATGGGCAATGTAGTCCAAGTGAATCATCGTCTTTGTATGATTGGGGCATGAATAAGAAATATGTGGTTCTGAAGAAGCCCATGGAATTGCAATCAATGCTTTCCTATGGTGGAGGCCCATGGCTCTCAATGCTCACCATACAAGTGCCATTATGACCCTATGGAGGGCGTAGACCCCGTATAGGAAGACCATGTCCAAATGCAGACTCACCTGCAATCATGTATAATATTCAATGTGTCTCCTCACCTTCTAGTACAATAATCCATTAGTGAAATTGAGTAAATAAGCTTGCTAGCCAAGAGAAAAAGTGGGCACTTCATAGTGGCATTACCTTCCAAATGGGATTTAATGTTAGGTCCCTATAATACTAGTGATTCCCCCATTACTATTGTCATTGTATCTCTTATTTTTATTGTTTTTCCCTATTGTCCCCATATTTTTATTATTGTGCCCCATAGAATCCCACCATTGTTATTGTTGTGCCCTTATATTATTATTTTTATGTCGGCTCTGATTATATTGTGACCCCTTAGACTCCTATATATAGAAAGGAGGTTTTTTCATTTGAATCATCCAATAATTATTCATTTGTGTAATGTAAAGGAGGTTTTCCCCTCGAAGAGGCTGATTTTGAAGTCATTGATCTATCTTTTCTTCTATTTTGTGAGTTGGTTACATAACATTTGGTATCAGAGCTTCGAATTCTAAGGTTTCGCTGCTCCAAACAAGTCATGGTGGTATTTTCGCTATAACGTTTTTTCTACGATGTTTCAGAAGATTAAATTAAAACCCATTTGAGCCTAAATATTGATGAACCTAGGGTCCGAATTTCAGATATTTTCTTGCTATAGTTTCGGATATAGGAGCCAAGGAAGTTAGGATTTTGCAGGCTCCCGAATTATATCTCAAAACGGTGACCTGGGGAAAATCATCATAACTTTTGCTCTGAGCATCAGATTGAAATTTCATAAAACTTCATAGAAAGAGAATGGTTTGTAGTTTTTTGTGTATCAGTTTTAGGTCCTAAGGTTAAAAAATTGACAAATGGCACTTCGTACAAGTTCGCTCTACTGAACCAATCTATAATCAGGTCATCATGGGATGTTTAACATAACTCTTCCTTGGAGAATCCAATATTGATCATACTTGAGGGGTTGGAAAGAGGACTCAGAGGGCTACTGCAGGTTGCAATTTCAAACCTTGGAGATCTGAAATGACAAAGATACAATAGATTCATTATCAAGCTCCTACAAAGTGAAAAAGGGTGTGTAGGTTTTTTTAAAATTTTGCATAAGTTTAGTTTGAAAAATTAGTTTGAAGAAATTAAAAGGGCATAGTGAAGAATTATTATCATTAATCGATGCCCCGAAGAAAGAAAATGGAAACACCTAGTAAGCAACCTGAAAGCTCTAGCATGACTCATGAAGAAGAGGAAGAAATGCAACATGATATATCAAAATTACGCAACCAAGTGCAACACAATTCACTCTCAGAAAAGGTAACTGAAGCTAAGATGGATAGTTTAAAGAAAGACATGGAAGCTAATATGGATGATTTAAAGAAATGCGTGGAATCTAAGATGGATGGTATAAAAGAAAAACTTAAAGGTAACATGGAATATATGCAAACAGATTCGACAAATTTGCTACAAGAAATTCTTACTAATGGCGAAAGGGTAGTAAAGGAAACTCATGAGGAGAAAAAAGAAATGTTAATCATGATTTCATAAACTCTAACAGTGGATTTAAGAACCACCATGTTCCAAAAATTGATATGAGGAAGTTTGATAGAAATTCCATAACATGGATACTACAGATGGAGCAATATTTCGATCTCCATAATGTGCAAAACACACAAAAGGTAAGCATTGCAACTTTATATTTGCAACCAAATCGATGACTTTGCTCTCGGAAAAAAATTGTCACTTGGGCAATTTTTACGGAAGAAATGCTAGCACATTATGAGGATACAAAAAGCAACACTTTTTTTAGCCAACTGATAAATCTCAAACAAAAGGGTTCAATGGTGGAGTAAATTGAGGAATTCCAAAAATTGAATATAAGGGTAAAAGATATTCCAGAGGAGCATATGATTGATGTGTTCATAGGGACTTTAAAAGATAACATGCAACATGAGGTTCGCCTTTGGGAACCTGACTCGTTGGAGAAGGCATTCAGGTTGGAAAGAAAAATGGAAAGCAAAATTATGGCAATAAGGAAGCCTACTACTCATAACTATAAAGATGGAAGTGTTGTTGCCCCTAGCCTTCCACAACCTACAAGGCTGAAACCATAAAAATTGGAAGAAAAAAGAACAAAAGGGCTTTATTACAGTTGTGATAGAAAATACACTAAAAGTCATAAGTGTGCTGAGAAGAAACTATTTTACATAGATTGTGAAGAGGAGGAAGAAAAGGAACAAGAAACATCAAAAGAAGAGGATATAAACTAGGAAAAAACCCTAGAGAAAGAAGAAATGAATCTGACAATATCTTGTAATGCATTGGTCGGAATTAGCACACCTCAAACTATCAAGATAGAAGGACATATCAAGAAGAAAAAGGTAATAGTGTTGATTGATTCAGGCAGTACCCATAATTTTATTCATTGTAAGATAACCAAGGAATTGAATTGCTTCATATATCCAGCACTAGAGTGTCAAGTGATGGTTCCAAGTGGAGAAACCATAAATTCCTCTGGAAAGTGCCATAATATCAAGCTATCCATGGTAGAATATGTATTTAATAGCCCAATGCTTTCCATTCCAATGGGTGGTGCTGATGTTGTACTAGGAGTCCAATGGCTACAATCCTTGGGTACAATAGCTTTTAATTTCCAAGAACTTTTCATGAAATTTTCTTTGAAAGAAAAGGAAGTTGAATTAATGGGTATCATAAGGAAACCAGGAAAGATAATCAGCTCTAATGGAATGACAAAGCTTCTAAAGAAAGAACAACGAGGCGTAATTACACAATTATGTTCGCTAGAGGTTCCCACATCGAAATCATCTATTTCTCTAGATCTCCAAAAAGTCTTGGACAATCACTCCAAGGTATTTGAGACTCCCAAAGGCCTCCCACCTATTCGTGATCATGATCATGCTATTCATTTGATTCTAGGAAGTGTTCCTCCAAACATCAGGCCTTACAGATATCCCTATTCCCAAAAGAGTGAAATTGAACATATGGTTGTAGAAATGCTAGAGGTTGGTATAATTCAACCTAGTCAAAGTTCTTTTTCTGCTCCAGTAGTATTGGTGCACAAGAAGGATGGGTCACGATGCATGTGTCTAGATTATAGGGAGCTCAACAAACTCACTATTAAAGATAAATTTCCAATTCTTGTCATTGATGAATTATTGAATGAATTGCATGGACCAATTTACTTCACCATGTTGGATCTTCATTCAGGATATCATCAAATCAGAATGAAGGCTGAAGACATTCCAAAAAAAGCATTTAGAACTCATGAGGGTCATTATGAATTTTTGGTTATGCCTTTTGGCCTTACCAATGCACCTTCTACATTTCAAGGTTTGATGAATTCCATTTTCAAACCCTTCCTTAGAAAAATTGTGTTAGTATTTTTTGGTGATATACTAATCTACAACAATTCTTGAAGGATCATGTTCAACATGTTGACAGGGTGCTCAATCTATTGGAGATGAAACAATTATATGAAAAAAGGCTCCAAATGTTTCTTTGGAGTACAAGAGGTGGAATATCTGGGTCATATTGTATCTCATGAAGGTGTGAAGGCCGACCCTAGCAAAATTAAATCCATTAAGAAATGGAAAATCCCCACATCCATAAAGCATCTACGAGGATTTCTTGGGTTGACAGGGTATTATCGCAAGTTTTTTAAGAATTATTGGCGAATAGCAGCACCTCTAACAACATTATTGAAGAAAGATTCATTTTCATGGGCTCCAGAAGCAACGAAGGCCTTTGAACATCTTAAAGAGGCAATGTGCCAAGCACCAGTCTTAGCTACACCAGACTTCACAAAAACCTTTATTATGGAATGTGATGCCTTGGGAAATGGAATTGGTGATGTTTTAATGCAAGAAGAAAGACCCCTTTCTTTCGAAAGTCGTCCAATCAAAGGAAAATATTTACATAAAGCTATTTATGAGAAGGAAATGTTGGAAATACTACATGCATTTAAGAAATGGGGAGCCTACCTAATGGGAAGACACTTAAAGGTAAAAACGGATCACGATAGTCTTAAATACTTTTTAAAACAAATATTATCTTTAGAAGAGCATCAAAAATGGGTCACAAAGATGTTGGGTTATGACTTTGAAATGATCTACACAAAAGGGAAGCAAAATGTTGTGGGAGATGCACTCTCAATAAAGGATGAGGATGTGGAAGCATTGCTTTGTGCCATTTCTATTATCCAACCAAATTGGATAAACGAAGCAAGGGATGAATGGAAGAATGTCGAAGAAGTGTGGGAACTCATTCAAAAGTTACAACAAGATCCCAGTACATATGATACATTTAGCTGGAAAAATAATTCGTTATGGTACAAAGATCGCTTATACCTATGTAATAATTCCCAACTCAAACAAAATAATCTTATGGAATTGCACACCTCTCCCTTAGGAGGGCACTCAAGATTTTTAAAAACTTACCAAATGGTTAAGAAGGAATTTTTTTGGGATGGCCTTAAATAAGATATTCAAAAGTTTGTGGTGGAATGTTTGGTTTGCCAACAAAATAAAGTTGAAACAATTAAGACCCCAGGTCTATTTCAACCTTTATGCATTCCAAGCCAACATTGGGAGGAGGTTTCAATGGATTTTATCACAAGCTTACCCAAGTCCGAAGGAAAGAGTGTCATCATGGTGGCAGTTGACAAACTTACCAAGTATGAAAAATTTTGTGCATTATCACATCCATTTAAAGCAAGTACAGTTTCTACTTCATTTATGGAAACAATTCAAAAGCTACATGGAAACCCAAAGATTATTGTAAGCGACAGAGATCCCATTTTCACTGGAAATTGTTTGACAAAATTATTTTTTTGTCTTGGTACATAGTTAGCTCATAGCTCATCTTATCATCCTCAATCTGATGGGAAAACTAAGATAGTAAACAAATGTTTGGAAGGATATCTTCGTTGCTTTGTATCTGATAAATAGACACAATGGGTCAAATGGTTGCCTCTGGCTGAATGGTGGTATAACACTTCCTTCCATACTGCAGAAAAATGACCCCATTTATGGTACTTTATGAATATCATCCATTGTCCATCACATTATATTTAAGAGAAAATTCTAAGGTTTCAAGCAGTGGAAGATCACATCGAACATCAACAACAAGTTCTCCAACTCTTAAAGGATAACCTCACTTTGGCACAGAATAGAATGAAACAATAGATAGATCAATATCATAGCGAAAGAAGTTTTGATGTAGGTGACTGGGTATTCTTACGACTACAACCATATAAAAAAATGTCACTCAAGAAATATAAGAGGGATAATAAATTATCACCAAAGTATTATGGTCCATACAAGGTGTTGCAAAATATTGGTACTATAGCATACAAATTGGAGCTTCCTGCAGCTTCCCGAGTGCACCCAATTTTCCATGTTTCATGCTTAAGAAAGGTTATAAGTGACAAAATCCCAGTTCAAACAATATTGCCAAAACTTGACAAGGAAGGAAAAATCATATTGGAACCTAAAGCAGTCACAAAAGCAAGAACTTGACAGCAACGAAATCGATCAATTACGGAGTATCTCATCAAGTGGAAGAACTTACCCTTCAAGATTCCACATGGAGGGTGAGAATTATACAAAAGCATCCAGAACTACTCAAGCATTGAGGACAACACTTTTTTGAAGGAGAGGGGCATGTTAGGTCCCTATAAGACTAGTGATTTCCCCATTACTATTGTCATTGTATCCCTTATTGTTATTGTTGTTCCCCTATTGTCCCCATATTGTTATTATTGTGCCCCATAGAAGCACACTATTGTTATTGTTGTGCCCTTATATTATTTTTGTTATGTCAACTTTGATTATATTGTGACCCCTTAGACTCCTGTATATAGAAAGGAGGTTTTTTCATTTGAATCATCCAAGAATTATTCATGTGTGTAATGTAAAGGAGGTTGCCCCCTCGAAGAGGCTGATTTTGAAGTCGTTGATCTATCTCTTCTTCTATTTTTTGAGCTGGTTACATAACATTTAAAGTGTACATGTGTCAGCAATATCAACAAGAGAGGTTAGGTGGTTTCAACCTCTAAGGGGGTGAAAGGTCCATCGTACATCCATCAAATGGCAGGTGTCATGTGGAATGATGGTGGAATGATGTGGGGCAACAGGGAAAGCTCCAAGCCACATGTCATGGTACACGAGTAGCTACAATGAGGGAAGCCCACACATTGGGTGTATGGATGTAAGAGGGGGAAATTGTGGTACATGGATTGCCTTGGCATTTTTTTTCCCACCCTTATTCATATGCCTTTCGCCTTTTATTGATTTTTCTTTCTATTGTTTCTCGGGGCTCTAGGGGATTAGAGAATGATGTGAATGATGTAGAAGTGATTAACCCCTTAAGGTTTGGTAGTTTAAAGCCCAATAGGGATTGGAGTAATCATGGATTCCTTAATGATGAAGGGGGAACTTGTAGGGGCCCTAGGAACTAAGGTGATGGCCATAGTGATAGGGGGTAGAGCTCATGTTTGGATTTTTCCCATGTGCTAAATTATTATGTCCTGACCATTTCTTGCATTTTTTGGTACATTTCCTGTTGTAAGTGGCTAAATTATACTTTTAACTTTGTTTTTAGCTGCATCAACCTAGAGGGAATTGCTCTAGGCTCAACCAAAGCATGGACAAGGGGAGGGGGAGGCTAACTCCTTGTGGACCCAATGGACAAGTGTGGACCCAAATGGGAAATGTTTGAAAAGGGGGTTGTAATGAGCAAAGAGGAGTGAGATATATGGTATTGGGAAGTGGGCCCATGCAACCAAAATCAATGTTTCCCATGTAGTGCCACTCCTGAAGCTAGTAACCAATAGAGGAGATCCAATGAGACTAGGGTACAAGATTAATCACCAAGTTGGGACAAGGGAACAAGAGTATAGTCCAAGCCCATTATTTTTTCCGAATACCCCAACTAATTCATGTCCAAATATGTTAGAGAAAAGCAAGCATAAACTCTCAATTACATAATGAGAATCCATACCTTCAAGGTTTGGAAGGCCCACCTTCAAATATATGATCATAACAGATGGGTGAGGATACACAATGTCTGGCTCAAGTGGTGGAGAATGGTGGCACATCAAGTTATGTCGTGGCTGCAAGGGGTTGCTGACTATAAGTTGAAGACAAATCTAGGAGAAAATATCTCCTATAGGGGTCACCCATTGGGGGTGGGTAACATTTGGATCCATCTGGGACTTGAGCTCTCAATAAAGTGCACGAATCATGTACTTGAATGGGGAGGCCATGGTAACACCAACAACCTCTTAGTACCATAGACCTGTTACTTGTACTTCAAAGATGAATAAAACATGGAAACATGATTTTTACGACATCCTTTGATCGCCCATGCTTTCTTTAATCTGTAAAATCAATAGGAAATAAATTTTACTCTATGATTCAAACTTAATCTAAATGCACATAATTTAGCATGATAAATATAATATGATGTTAATTTCTAATGTAAAATCAATATTCAATGCATCCTACTCCAATATTCATATTACATCATGCAAGTACTAAGTGTAATCGTAGATCCAATGTAACCAACATATCATCCAACCAACCTGAGATCAACTGCTCCTTTGCTTACTCATGTAATAGATCCAAAGGTAAGGGAAGGAATGGCCATATGGAAGGTCACAAGGGTGGGATGTGGGAAAATAGAATGACCACACATGGAGGATCATGGGTGAATACAAAATGAAGGGATGCAACCTACTCCATAGGATCTTCTCCTTCAACCAAAAGATAGAGATATCAATAATTAAGCTCATAATTTTCTAATGAATGGAAACCTAAGGAAATCTTCCTCATCATGGTCCCTATCATTTATATTATGTTTTGTTGCAACCATAAGGTAATTATTGGAAAAAAAGGGAGACTGATGACATGGAGAGACACAATAGGCAAGTTTGCCATGATGATCATCCTTAGGAGAGAGACATGATTCCTCATTAGTAGTGATAGTGCATGAAGGGTTGAGGAAAGGGTCCACATGTAACTCAACAACATCCACATGATTGTGAGGAAAAACAAGTTTCCTATTGATATCATCATCATCAGTGTCATAGATAGGGTCCTTGTAAAAATGATGCCCATGAACCTCCCATTTCTGTTCTTCAATATGTATGTAATCATTGATATCAAATTCCAAAGAGGTAGAAAGATCATTTCTTCCAAGATCTTCATGATATTCAATGAAGGCTTCCCCTTGAATATCTAATGATTGGCATGCTTGAAAATGTTCAAGAAAGCCATCAAAGAATGCTTCAATATATGAAATGATCCTAGGTTTGAATTTATGTAGCCATGAATTTTGAGCTTGGAGGGATCTCATGAATAACAATACGAGGACATCCTGGTGAATCACTTCAACCTTTGATGCATATGCAACGAACCTTGCTACATGGTTTGTTGAAGAGAGTGGATCACCATCAAACTTGGGCATTCCATGTATGTTATTCTAGGTGACATGATTAGGGTGCTCAGGGATGGAAGTGATGTCCAAAGCAGGGAATTCATCAAAACAAGATCTCCTATTAGGTTTACACATATCAATTATGTAGGAGTTTCCAGGGTGGAATTAGAGATTCCTAGAGAGATGCTTACTTCACCCTACAAGCATTAACCTTAAAGTTCAATGAAGAACTAGGGCTTCGTTCTTCCAATGGAGTTTCCAAGAATGATATGTCAATATTGTCATATAGGGATAAAGACACATGTCTCGTATCCCTGGAAAAAATGCCAAAAATTTTGTTGCACAAACTAGAAGACCTAGTTTTTAGGCTATAAATAGAGGAAAAAGCAACACTTTGAGACAAAGGCCCACTATCAGCACAACCTAAGTCCCCTTCTCTTCTTATATTTTCACCAATGGGAGGAGTCCCAATACGGAGGAAATCACTTAGGGTGATATGATCAATGATGATATATGAAAGGATTTCCAAGGCCCATTCAAGGAGAGGCTCAATTAATGGTTCAAATGCTTCGAGAGAAGCTAAAAGGCTCTTAAAGAAAGACATATGAAGCATGAATAGACCTCAGGCTCAAGAATATTCAATAATGATGGTTGCTTAAGATCAAGACTTCCAATATTCCTCACTAGTGATTAATATGCCTATACTAGGGTTCAAAGTGAGGCAAGGATGTATCATTCAATGGAAAGATTCAATTAAAGTGTGAGCTTTGGAATAAGCTAGGATGACCTTCCATGAAAACCCGTTGAAAAAAATACTATACGAGACCTAGGGTTGATATATTCGACATGGTAAGAGTTTATCCAAGGTCAAAATAGTTAAGATAAAAGGTTTCGTACGATATACTTTAGTAAGTAGTTAAGCATAAAACTTCAATAAATCCCTATGTTGAAGTATTAAATTCTAGGGTTATGACTTGGTGTGATAGTTAGGGCATCAATGATGCAGGAGCATCAAGATTAGCCAACAATGTGAAAACTTGTTCACAGGTTGTGGCTAAACAGGTTGAAATTAATTGACTGATGGGTCAAAACCGATTTTTACTGAGAGGGTTGGATCTCTGAAGAAATTTGTTATAATTCATTATTGTAATAAGTTAGAGACTATCTTATTTTAGATTCAGAGAAAGGGATTGTTAGCATAGAGCTAGGAATTAGAAGATTGTTGTTAGATTTATTTAAAATAGAGATTTGCTGTTAGATCTTGTTAGAGTGTTTATCGATTGATAAAATGAAGGAAAATGTAATGAGGGAGAGAGGAGAGGATTGCTGAGTGGAGCGAGAGCATAGAGTGAGTTTTGGAATGCATTTGTGAGACAGAGGTCTTTTTCCTTGTGTAATCTGGCCTCAGGCCAAGACTCTGTATTGTTTATTTGTAATAAAACAGTGTTGCGTGTAGATGTTTTGAACAGCCCATGGAGGCCTCGAATGTTTGGTTTTCCTTTTAAATCCATGCAATATCAATGCAGGCCTGGGTATTTCATGTTTCTTTATGAGAATTGTCACATAAAAGGATTGATTGGTGAGCGCAATATTTCATTCTGGTTCTGCAAAGAAAATACCCAAAATATGCTAAGTATCGGGCTGAAACACGTTTAACAGAGAATCCGAACCTCAAGAAGTTATAGAGTGGAGTTTTATTGCCATCGGGTCTGTAGACTCCAATCGCATCGGCCTTGGTGTATGTCCTCGTCGCATCGCCGAGAGTCATTTCCAAAGGGAATCATGCTAAAACACTTAGCGGGTTCAAAAGGGCGGATTTGAAAGTTTATGAAAGGGAGTGTTGAGTACTATCAGGTTCGGTGATGTTATCACCTCGCTTAAGTGGAGAAGCCCAAACCCTTACGATTTGTGGTCATCGATTTGTATCGCATCGACATATCAGAGCGGGATATATATATATATATATATATATATATATATATATATATATATATATATAGAAGTGACTATTGTGGATCGCTGATAGCGACCAGTGATATCGCATCGGACCAAAGGAAAAGCGCTGATAGTTGAGAGCCTTGTGATGCCGATTGTCGATACTGCGATTGGATCCTGACCGTCCAATCAGTCAGATCTGGATCTGCAGTAAAAGCCATATAACTATGTAAAAGGTGGAAAATCACAGTTTTAACGTTTTGAAGGGTCTTTTGGATCCCGAAAAGGGAAAACCATTGTTTTTCAGAGGTTTTGGGTTACGATAGTTAAGAGGGCTCATATTTGTGTGGAAAGGGGTGATTGTGGGTTTTATAGATCCATTTGTGGGTTTTATTAAACCATTGTTTCCATTGCATCATTTTTGGTATCAGAGCCGAAGCAAGAGCTGTTTACAATGAAGATGCTACCGAGGAGAGGTATTGGTCGAGGAAGACCAGAAGCAAATGCAATTTTGTTGGAAGAGGTACGGAGTTTGCGTGCACAAATGGAGACAATGGAGACAACCCAAAGAAGAGCACCTGATGATGGAGCTGAGAGCTCTTCAGAAGAATCTATTGCGAATGTGGGAGAAATAGAGGAAGACAATGAAACTGCCAAAGTCCTCAAGATGCTGGCAAAAGTAGGAAGCAAACCCAAGATGGAGATCCCTATGTATGAAGGGAGCCTGAATGTAGAGGAGCTTATGGATTGGATCAGATCCATAGATCAGTACTTTGACTATGAAGAGGTTGAGGAAAATAAGATGGTGAAGTTTGCAGTCACCAGGTTGAGGGGTCATGCAACCATCTGGTGGGGCGAGGTACAGACATAAAGAACGAGGGAAGGGAAATCTAAAATTAAGAAGTGGGACGAAATGGTAAGTAAAATGAAAGCCAAGTTTTTTCCTAAAGGCTATCATCTGAATATTTTTAAGCAATTGCAAAATTTAAAATAGAAAGGAATGTCTGTTAAGGAGTATATGGAAGAATTCTATAGATTAAGTATTAGAGCAAGGCAAGTAGAAGATGATGTTGAAAATATAGCTAGATATATAAATGGGTTAAGGTATGAGCTACGAGATGAGATTAGCTTGTTAAGTCTAAAAACTGTTGAGGATGCCTATCAAGCAAGTCTGAAGGTAGAGGAGAAAATATTGAGGAAACAGTAAAAGGAACAGAGGAAAAGGCTCAGCCAGAGGTAGAGGAACTGCCAGACTTAGAGGACCACAGCATCAGCATGAAGTAGGAAGCTCAAGTGGCAGATCACCACAGAGGGGTGAATCTAGTAGAGGAAGATTCACGCCCAGAGGAAGAGGGCAAGGAAGAGATGTTAGGTGTTATACCTATGGAGAATGGGGACACATGTCATGGGATTGTCCTCACAACAAATTAGCAAGCCAGAGGGGTGCAAATGTGGTTGAGGCAAAGCCAGAACCACCTCGACTTGTGGAGAAAGAAGAACCCCCTGAAGAAGGTGAATCACTGCTATTTAGAAGAACTTTTCTTAGAGCAGAAAAGGAGGCTGGAGAACCTGTGCAAAGAAAGAACTTGTTCAGAACCACATGTAAATCAAAGGGTAAGTGCTGTAAGGTCATAATTGATAGTGGGAGCACTGAAAATCTTGTGTCCACAGAGATGGTGGATAAGCTTGGGTTAGCAAGGAAGGTACATCCTACACCCTACAAAGTGTCTTGGTTACAGGAGGGGCATCAAGTCATTGTGATAGAGCAATGTAATGTTGGAATGCAGATCGATACATACAAATATGTCATCCTATGTGACATAATGCCCATGGATGTATGTCATATATTATTGGGGAGACCATGGCAATTTTATCGGAAGGCGATTCATGACGGAAGAAGGAACACCTATACCATAGAGAAGGATGGAAACAAGCACACGTTATTCCCATTAAAAAATGATGTTGATAAAGGACTGTTTGAAAACAGTATCATGTTGATAAGCGGAAAAGAATTGCTACAAGAGGTACTGAAAAGCGAGGAGCTACATTTTTCTATTGTGGGAAGGCCAAAGGTAATCCTGAATTCCACATATTTAGATGATCTGCCTGAAGGAGTTAAAGTTTTATTAGATGAATTTGCTGATATCATTGTGGATGAATTGTCGAATACCTTACCACCAATTAGAAGTGTTAGCCACCATATCGACTTAATACCAGGGGCAAGTCTACCCAATAAAGCTGCATATAGATTAACTCCTCAGGAAAATGCCGAAGTTGGAAGGCAAGTACAGGAACTAATGGACAAGGGGCTAATTAGAGAGAGTTTGAGATCGTGTGCTGTGCCAATAGTACTCAGTCCGAAAAAGGGAGGAGAATGGCGCATGTGCATAGATTCCAGAGCTATCAACAAGATAACAATCAGGTATAGATTTCATTTGCCCAAAATGGATGATTTAATGGACTGTTTAAGTGGATCCAGATACTTTACTAAGATAGATTTGAAGAGCGGGTATCATCAGATAAGGATTCGGGAAGGCGATGAATGGAAAACTGCCTTCAAAACGTATAGTGGATTTTATGAGTGGTTAGTGATGCCTTTTGGGCTCACTAATGCACCCAGCACGTTCATGAGACTAATGAACGAAGTATTGAAGGAGTATGCAGGTAAATTTGTCATAGTTTACCTTGATGATATTCTGATTTTTAGCAAAAGTAAAGAGGAGCATTTAGAACATCTTAAGTTGGTCCTGAGAACTCTACAGAAGGAGAAACTACTAATAAATTTAAAGAAGTGTAGTTTCATGAAGGAGGAGCTGGTGTACTTGGGATTTGTAGTTTCCAAAGAGGGCTTGAAGATGGATCTAGAGAAGGTACAAAGCAATCTGGAACTGGCCTACTCCCAGAAGCATGTTTGAGGTAAGAAGCTTCCATGGACTTGCTAGTTTTTATAGAAAGTTTATAAGAGGTTTTAGTCAAGTTTTTGCACCAATCCTTGAGACAATCAAGGAGATCAATCAACAATTTCGATGGACAGAAGCAACGAACATAAACTTTAATTTGTTGAAGAAGAAGATAACAAAGGAGCCAATTATAGCATTGCCTAATTTTGAGAAAGTCTTTCAAGTAGAAACAGATGCAAGTGGGGTAGCAGTTGGTGCAGTTCTAAGTCAGGAGCAAAGGCCAATAGCATATTTCAACGAGAAATTGAATGATGCAAAGAAGAAATATTCTTCTTATGACAAGGAGTTTTATGCTATTGTGCAGGCTTTGAAAAAGTGGAGGCATTATCTACTGCCGAAAGAATTCATTTTATATTCAGACAACCATGCCTTACAGTTTATCAATAACCAACCAAAGTTGAATCAGAAGCATGCTAAGTGGGTAGAATTTCTACAAAGTTTTACTTTTGTAATAAAGCATAAGAGTGGTAAGTCTAATAAAGTAGCAGATGCATTGAGCAAGGTAAGTTTTATTATACAAGAGTTCAAAGTGGGTGTTGTAGGTTTTGAAGACATGATAGAAATGTATAAGGATGATGAGGATTTTAGAGATATCTACACAACAGTTCAGAATCCAGTGAGCCATAACAGAAGTCAATGGATGGACTACCTCATTCAAGGAGGCCTATTATTTAAAAGCAACAAGTTATGTATTCCCAAATGTTCCATGAGGGAGAACATAATCAAGGAAAAGCATAGTGGAGGGTTATCTAGTCATTTCGGACAAGATAAAACCTTCACTCAGGTGAATAATTTTTATTATTGGCCGAAAATGCAAACTGATATTAAATTTTTTGTTGAGAAATGCAAGATATGTCAGCATGCCAAAGGAATGAGTCAAAATGTAGGACTATATCAGCCATTGCCAATACCAGACCAATTGTGGGATGCAGTCAGCATGGACTTTGTTTTGGGATTGCCAAAAACCCAGAGAGGAAATGATTCTATTTATGTTGTAGTAGATAGGTTTTCTAAAATGGCACATTTCATAGCATGTAGGAAAACTAGCGATGCAACACACATAGCTAATTTATTCTTTTTAGAGATTGTGAGATTGCATGGTTTACCTGTAAGCATTGTATCTAACCGTGATACCAAGTTTGTAGGGAATTTTTGGAGGACACTTTGGAGGAAACTGGGAACTAATCTCAGTTTTAGTTCAGCATACCATCCTCAAACAGATGGACAAACTGAAGTAGTGAACAGGAGCTTGGGGAATATATTAAGGAGTCTAGTATATCAGAATCCCAAACAGTGGGATTTGGCATTAGCTCAAGCTGAGTTCGCTTACAACGATACACCAAACCGAAGCACTGGAATGAGCCCATTTCAGATTGTCTTTGGAATGCATCCAAGAGGCATATATGAGCTAAGGAATTTGGGAAAGTAGGAAACTAGGAGTGCAAGTGTTGAAGAATTTGCAGAACGGATGTAGAAATTGCAGGAAGAAGTCAAGGACAAATTGCAGGAAAGCAGCAACAAATACAAACAGAGGATAGATCTGAAGAGAAGAGAAAAGGAGTTCCAAGTAGGATATTTAGTAATGGCATATTTGGGGAAAGAGAGATTTCCTACTAAAACTTATAACAAGTTGAAAATGAAGAAGATAGGACCTTGTAAAATTAGAAGGAAATTTTCAGCCAATGCATATGAGATTGAGTTACCAGAAGGGATTGGCATATCCCCCAATTTTAATGTTGCACACTTATATCCATTCAGAGAGGCAGATATAGAGTTACAGAAAGAAGATACAGGTGATGAGGTTCAAACCATGAACTGGGAGGAACAGGTACCAAAAGCAGTCAAGAAAGAAGTTGAAGCTATCCTTGATTAAAGAGTATCTAAGAAAACCAGAGGGTAAACTTATTTCCATTATTTAGTAAAATGGAAAGAGAAACCAATGGAAGATTCCAGCTGGTTGACAGTAGTAGAACTACAGAAATATGGAGTAAGTCTTGATAGCTTGAAGGACAAGTCTTTTCTTCCCCGGGAGTTTGATGCAGGATCGGGATTAGCCAGCAATGTGAAAACTTGTTCACATGTTGTGGCTAAACAGGTTGAAATTCATTGACTGATGGGTCAAAACCATTTTTTACTAAGAGGGTTGGATCTCTTAAGCAATTTGTTATAATTCATTATTGTAATAAGTTAGAGACTATCTTATTTTAGATTCAGAGATAGGGATTGTTAGCATAGAGTTAGGAATCAGAAGATTGTTGTTAGATTTATTAAAAATAGAGATTTTTTGTTAGATCTTGTTAGAGTGTTTATCGATTGATAAAATGAAGGAAAATGTAATGAGGGAGAGAGGAGAGGATTGCTGAGTGGAGTGAGAGCATAGAGTGAGTTTTGGAATGCATTTGTGAGACAGAGGTCTTTTTCCCTGTGTAATCTGGCCTCAGGCCAAGACTCTGTATTGTTTAATTGTAATAAAACAATGTTGCATGTAGATGTATTGAACAACCAGTGGAGGCCTCGAATGTTTGGTTTTCCTTTTAAATCTATGCAATATCAATGCAGGCCTAGGTATTTCATGTTTCTTTAAGAGAATTGTCGCATAAAAGGATTGATTGGTGAGCACAATCTTTCATTCTTCTTCCGCAGAGCAAATACCCAAAATATGCTAAGTATCAGGCTAAAACACATTTAACAGAGAATCCGGACCTCAAGTGGTTATAGAGTGGAGTTTTATTCCCATTGGGTCCGTAGACTCCAATCGCATCGGCCTTGTGTGTATGTCCTCACCGCATCACCGAGAGTCATTTCCAAAGGGAATCGTGCTAAAACACTCAGCAGGTTCAAAAGGGGGGATTTGAAAGTTTATGAAAGGGAGTGTTGAGTACTATTGGGTCCGGCGGTGTTATTGCCTCGCTTAAGTGGATCGGCCCAAACCTTTATGACTTGCGATCACCGATTTGTATCGCATCGACATATCAGAGCGAGATATATATATTGAAGAGACTATTGTGGATCTCCGATAGCGACTAGTGATATCGCATTGGATCAAAGGAAAAATGCCGATAGTTGAGAGCCTTGTGATATCGGTTGCCGATACTGCGATTGGATCTTGACTGTCCGATCAATCAGATATGGATCTGCGTTAAAAGCCATATAACTGTGTAAAAGGTGGAAAATCGTAGTTTTAACATTTTGAAGGGTCTTTCGATCCCAAAAAGGGAAAACCATTGTTTTTCAGAGGTTTTGGGTTCCGATAGTTCAGAGGGCTCATATTTGTGTGGAAAGGGGTGATTGTGGGTTTTATAGATCCATTTGTGGGTTTTATTAAACCATTGTTTCCACTGCATCAATCAATTTATTTGAAATTTGACCATAGGAATTCATCAAAACTGGAGGATGCCTAGAGGAGACAAAAATGAAGAAATTTGTCTTGCTGGAATCCCAAAATTCCTCCTTAAAATTTCACACCAAGCCCTAGAAAACCTCCATATCCTTAAAGGGGAAAAGAAAAGAGGAAGAAAACAGGTGAAAGAATGATATCTCATTGAGTTAATGTGATCACCAAGGATCTAGAACCAATTCCTAACTATTGGGAAGATTGGAGTCAAAACAATCAACATTTGAGAAATTCGCTCTTCATGGAGGCCTAAAGAAGCAAATTCGCTCTCTATGATTGAAGCTACACAGTAAATTTAGACTTTTATACTTCGATGGAATTTTTTATGGATTTTTGAGGATGCTCATGCAGATAATCCTCTAGGAACATTCACTCATTCTTTGTCCAATGAGTAATGCATGCAAAAATATCCAATAGTTTTAATGATTCCACTAATTCACATTAATTAGGGAACATTATTTTACCATAAGGGAACAATTGCATGCATTAGACATCCATTAAAATAGAAATACAACATTATATCGTACTTACAATACAAATAAGAGTATATCCATCCACAATATTGCCAAAAAGAAGCTCCAAGAGAGATAGCAAAAACTTTCCACACATCAAAATGCATTTAATCATCCAAATCATTCCACAAATTGTAGGTTGAAAATCCTCTAATGAGGTAGTATAAAATCCTAAGTTTGATGATCCAATACAAATGAGGCTCACTTTTATTGGTATGAGCCTTTAGAATTTTAATTTAGCTTAATTGGACTAATTTAGCCCCTAATAATATTTTAACATGCAAAACAGCAAAAAATTTGATGACAAGCCCACCAAATAGCTCAAATGTGTAAAACAAGCCTTCCTAATTTAGCCGAAATGATAAAATAATGTTGCAAAGGGTTGTTGGAAGGCCAAGATGAGTGCTCAATGTGCCATGATGAAGAGAAGGACTCCAAAAATAATGATCAAGCGGTTGGCCCACTGATTTCCAAAACAAACATCATGTGGTTCTCCCAAGTGGATGAGGAGCACAATCAATGGTCTCATGGGTCCCCAGTGGCTCAAAAACAAGTCAATTCTCCATAAGAGAGGGTTTGAATATGATGCATGCCCTCCCATGTCACTCTGGATGAGAAAAAACCCCATCTGGGCTCTGAATTAGCTACCAAGTGTCAGGTGCAAGTGTGTGGCCGATTATGAGACGTGGTCTAAGTGAATCATCATCTTTGTATGGTTGGGGCATGAAAAAGTAATATGTGGTGTTGAAGAATTCCATGGTACAACAATCAATGCTCTGTTGTGGTGGAGGCCCATGGCTCTCAACACTCACCCTACAAGTGCCATTATGACCCTTTAGAGGTTTTGGACCCCGTATAAGGAGACTAGGTCCAAATGGAGACCCACCTAAAATGTTGTATAAGATCCAATTCATCTCCTCATCTTCTAGTATGACAATCCATTAGTGCAATTAAATAAATAAGCTTGCTAACTAGGGGCAAAAGTGGACACTTCATAGTGGCACGCTCTTCCAAATGGGTTTTAAAGTGTACAAGTGTCACTAAGCTCCACAAGAGAGGTTAATAAATCACTCTATTAAATGGTTTCAAACTCTAAGGGAGTGACAGGTCCATGGTACATCCATCAAATGGCATGTGTCATGTGGAATGATGGTGGAACAAAGTGGGGAAACATGGAAGGGTCCAACCCACATGCCATGGTACAAGGGTAGCTACCATGAGGGAAGCCCACACATTGCGTGTATAGATGTAGGAGGGAGAAATTGTGGTACATGAATTACCTCAACCTTTGTTTTTCCACCCTTATTCATATGCCTTTCACCTTTTATTGTTTTTCCTTTCTATTAGTGCTCGGGGCTCTATGGGATGAGAGCATGATGTGAACCATGTAATGGTGATTACCCCCTTAAGGTTGGGAAGTTTATCGCCCACCAAGGGTTGGGACAATCATGGGTTCCTTAATGATGTAGGGGGCACTCATAGGGGCCATAGGAACTAGGGCTATTGTGGTGTAGGTAAATTCTCAGTGCAGACACAAACAATTCCTCTAACCTGAGAGTGCGAGTCTAGCCACAAACAAACAATCTATGGAAAATCTCCTTAAGCTAGAATCAATTAAGAGGGCCTACCTCTTAGAACAATATTCTTCTTGGTGATGATCCTGCTTCCTCACTCTAGCTATCTTTCATTCCCTTCCTTCGAATACCTGAAATAAGCAAACAACACCAAAAACAAGCGTGACAACATGCAATATTGTATTCAACCTACTTAATAGGTCAAGGAACATTAAGCCATAAATATATAAAATGACACTTCATTTAGGAAATCAATCGATAGTTGCATTAATATAAATCAGAAAGAGATTACAACTTGTGCCTTGATGTTGCTGGTCTCCTCCAACATATATGGGTTCCCACACTTCTGCTAGCATTTCATGGATAGCCCCAACAATGGAAGTTTTAAGGCATCTTTCCCTCTAGTATCAAACCAAACCAAAATCACACTATTCTCCCTCAAACACACACTAGAAAGCTATAAGCTATAAATGACTTGTTGGTTATTCACACTTGCTCCAAAACTCCAACTAGCTTTTGCTTGGGAAAAATAGAGGCTTATATAGCTTGAATGGATGGGAGATGGTTCCTCTCATCATGGGAGAAGGTCTTATCTCTTGAGGTTGTTCCATCCTAATGGGGGAAAGGAGCCCAAACTAATTTCCTCGACTCTATCTAGCCCAACCATCTACCAGACTTTCGTTATGAAGCTTCTAAACATGGAAGATTTGTCTCCTTATTTAAAAAACGTTCCAAAATAGGATCGATGCGACTGGAAAAAGGCTCAGCCGATTTGATCGGTGCGAGGGTTAGTTTTAACCTTTGTAAATCGGTGCGAGGAGAAAACTGGTCAGTAGCACTAGTCTTGTAAACTGGGATAGAAGGAAGATTCTTGGGAAATGATGCAAAGGGGAATTATTCTGCTCATGAAGAGGGACACACTGGGAGTTTCTTCATGATGGGAAAGCATGTCAGGTATGTTGTAGAGGTCCTCCAGGATCATAGACGAGGAGTGTAGGGACAGTGACAAAATGTTATGTAATAGATGCCCCCTAAAGCGTGTAGGCTGAACTAGAGTGAGGGGTGAAATTATTTATAAGTGGAAGTGGGGAATCGGAGTCCGTCATCAGAAAACCTGCAAGCAAGCATAGATACATATACATAATTGAAAACTATGAATAATGATACATGAATCGTGGTATGGATGCATCCATTGAGAGAATGATCATGTAAATGGATCTAAGGCATGGGCATAGCCATCCAACAAAAATGATCATAATGAAACCAAGGTATGGTCGCAGCCACCCAATAATGAAAAGGATCACATATAACAACTCATGGTATGGTCGCAGCCATCCATCTGAAAGAGACATGTATATCAACATGATCATGTCACATTGCCTCGCAACCTAGACTTGTGTAATCTTAGCCCAAGGTCTTGCGCTCCAAACGATTCAATCAAAGTACAAATCCTAACATGTGAATGACTGTGTTGAAGTCGAACATGTTAGGAAGTTGCTTGATTATCGGTCAATGATGTGAACCGTTAACAAGTGCGAGAGAAACCACCAATAATGACGATGGCTCTCAAGGTATTGGCAACACAGTTCACAGAATGTGAATAAAGAAACTGATGTCGAACAACCACGAAATAACCCGATTGATAGCTAATGATGTGAACTTATTGTCGAGTGCGAAGAAATTTCCATTAGGGCATGCAAGCTCTAAGGTACTGGAAGGGAGTCTCTCAGCTAGCTTCCTAGATAATGAGATGAAGTCGATAGGAAATGATTGTGTCAAAGGACGGCCATGATGTATCCCACATCATTGACACGAGACAAAGGGATGCAAATGATTTTAGATGATACAGAGAATCAGGAGTAAGTGTAATTGCAGAAGGACTGACTCTTGAACATATCGGCGACATGATTCCAGATTTTGGAAACTATTGGATCCATAGGATCGGTGGTCATGATGACATGGCAGAGATCAAATGGAAGGCAAAAATGAGTGGCCCAACCCAGGAAGGTCAAATGAAAAGGAGGATATCCCAACCCGACATGAAGTAGAAAGTGTCATGTTCAAGAGTGAGCTGCCGACACGACTAACTGAATTTCCAAATTTCCCCCCACCATTTCTGGCAGGTACCCCAATTATTTTTTATCGCAAGCTTGAAGGGGATAGCATATTCTTGCACTGTAATTTCATCCTTCAGACGAATCTGACCTAGTAAGTTTAATGAGCCCTAGGAAGGAGAAGCTCACATTCGTCATGGCGACGAATCCAATGTTCTTTCATTTTTTAAAGAGTCCAACAAAGGTGAAAATCGGTATCTTTTTCATGTTTAGAGAGTTTGAAAAAGACACGAAAAAGAAAACTCCACCTGGTCCCTTTTCGTACATTTGTGTCTTTCAAGCCCGAAAAGGTAGAAAACGATGCTTGAGAGAACTGCTTGACCATTTTAGTCAAGGAGTACATTTTTCGTAAATAGTGCATCCTAGCCTGAAAAAAGGGTAAATGTATACTGGGTGCATGACGTTTCGTAGCCTTTTACGAGTTCAAAACGTCAAGAGCTCGACAATCTTTTCATGTTTAAAGAGTCGGAAAAGAGCTTGAAAGCATACCCCCCATTTTATTCTCTTTTACGAGTCAAAAAGGGAAAAATACTCGGAAATATTTTCATTTGAGATTTACGAGTCGAGAAAAGAGATGAAACACGACTCCGGTACCATCATCGATAATCCATCACCTGTTGTTGCACAAGAAAAGGTAAACACATTATCCAATTCTGAGGAAACATAAGTAAAAAAATACTCAAAAACTCTAATATTTCATGAAGAAATGAATAAAATGGGGCAAAAGTAATTATTTTTTACCATTCACCATTTTACCTTTATGTGAAGAGCTTTTTACCCACTTGTGCCCTAATTTTTCCAGAGGAGATTACATAAGATCTGGGAGGTCATTCGCCGAGCCGTTAGTTGCAAGTAAGAGCCAAGACCTTAAGCTCCATTTTCATACTGATTTTTCCTGTTTTTATCCATTTTTTGGGTTTCATGTGGAACTTTTGGAAAAAAAAAATTCCCTCGATCGGTGCAATTTTTGGGCACGGAGTCACGCCGATCGAGGTGGCTAAAACTTCCAACCGCGCCGTCAATGCAACTATTTTTAAAACAGTCGCACCAGCACTGTGAGTAAAAAAATTTCATGTTTTTTACTCAATTCGGCCGTTTGAACCCAAATATTTTTTGGCCAAAGGTGATCATTGACTTGATTACATGGTTTTTGTAGGAAGAAATCGTGAAAAATGGTGGATTGGAAAGAACGTGAGCATGAGGATATTGATACTCAAGCAATAGCTGATCCAAATTGTTTGGAGGCTTTGAGGAACTGTGGGCTCCTCAAATTATTTCTTACACTAGGTATACGGGCCCAACCTGAGTTGCTACGGTACCTGATCAGTCTCTGGGACATAAATCGGGAAATTTTCATCATCGGTGACCAAGAGCTGGAGTTGGAGACTTCAGACATTTATTTCATCACAGGACTGTCCCAGAGAGGGGAACCAGTCAACCTATATGGGTCGAGGCTGATTGGGGCAAGTGTGACTATGCTACTTGCCGAACATTGCCCAAAAGCTCTCAAATCCAAAAGTGGCAAGATCGAGATTATGACTATTCGGGATCTTGTGTTGAGAGTGCTACTGTTGACCATCAACAGAGTGGCTGGGTCCCAAGCGCTGTATGAGACCAACAATCGAAGTTTTAGTATGCTATTGACAGCATGGCGCCCACGATCTTTAACTGGGCGGAAGCTATGAAAATGAACATGAAGCATCGGCTATAAAAAGCTAAGGCAGGACACCTAAAGTAGTTTTGCTTCGGATTTGTGCTAGTGACCTTCTTCTTGGAACAAGTGCCGCTGTACCAATACCAACTGATTGAGGTAGATCCGCTGATGCCACAAGACGCACGGATGGTCCATTGGAGTGATTTGATGCCTAGGGTTATGGGGGGCCAACAGATGTCCTATATGCCTGCTTTTTCTCGTGGCTACGACGACAACTGATTGTAGTGGAGGATTAGCCTTACAGTAGTACCGACTTTCGTAGAGATCAGGATATGCTGCTCCTAGAAGGGGAGGATTTTGACGATGGTGGTAAAAACAAACAAATTTTAATTTTTGATGTCTTTTATTGTTTTTGAAATATATGTGTTCATGACATTGTGATTTTATGAATGCAGATGTTGGACTAGAACGCCCTGTTGGGATTTTGGGATCCCAGAGTATGCTCGGATGGGTGATGTCCCATGCCAGTACCAAAGGCATACGGTGGGGGTGTCAGATCAGATCTGCCGACTACTCACTCATGTAGTCCGAGCAGTTACATACTATCATGAGCATCATGTTGTTTATTTCATAGGTCTAGCATTCCATATTTTTGAGCATTGTGAGCCATGGATGTATAAGGCCTGTGAGCCACTGATGTATTTTGAACACACATATTTTTTCTTGTTTGAGGTTTTGATGTATGACAAACATTACCGACACACACACACACACACACACACATATATATGTTGTACTTATTTTCTTACTATGGTAAAAATGTTTTTGTTTTTTGAGTTGTTACATGTTTCGCAAATGTCTATCCAGCACATAATTAGCTAATGCATATGTTAATGTATTCATGTGTCGAGGAAAATGATGATATGTAATGTAATCAAAATTTCTCCTTAGCAGATGAATACGTAGATACATTCTCAATGTCTGAGGGCTTCTGACGGAATATTGCCCGTTAAGTTGAAGAAAAACAAGCTATGAATCAAGGTTGACAACCAATTCTCAGATGCCAAGAGCAATAGCTTCTGACAATAATTCGATAACAATGCTATACTCAGCGATGTTATTAGTTTTTTGACCTAGACATATACCTTGAAGATCAATCAACTCACCATGGGGGTCATAAATGGCCCATGCCACGATGATAGATTCCGGGCTAGAATCATCAACGAAACCAATGTTAAGAGACACTAACATTTGCAAAGTAGGTAAAAACATAATAAGCGGGGAAGATTCTTGAAAAATAACACACCAAACCACATTGTACAAAAATAAATGACACAATATTGCATAAAAGTAGCCATGGAAGATGACCTAAGCATAGTAATTTTTGAGAGAGTCCATGCTAGGACTCGGGTGATCAATCAACACAGATGAAAACCAGAGTTGTACCACTTACATGACGAGTAAGCATCGACTCGACCAAATAATAGAGTAGAACTCATATAAAGTTGTGCCTCCATGACCCCTAGGAGAGGGAGGGTTACGAGTCAAATGAGAACCCATTTCAATAATGGCCAATCGGTAAAAAATTAGGGAGGGAGAAAAAGCCTGAATCCATGGAGAGATAAAGGTTCCCTTAGTTGAAAGATCTTGACAATGTCAGGAGAAACTAACATGTCAATAGGTAGCGGAAAAGAGAAATTCTCAAGACACATAAACATGACCGTCGGGCTAGGCAAGAACGAGGAACGATGATGAGTGTCGTTCCAAGGTACTTCCTCTAGAGATATTCCTTCCATGATGCTTTTGTCAGAAAGTAAAGTCTCGGCCGAGGGATCGGAGGATTCCGAAGAATCAAGCCATGGGGATTGAGAATACACATTGAGAGGTGTTCTCGAAATAGGATGATTAGAGGATACAGAAGGTGAGGCCAAAACAATTTCCACGTAATCAATTTCGGTGGGACTTAACGGCATAACCTCGCCCCATGTATCAACAAGATTTGGCGAAGGAACGACCCAAGGATCAGACTTGACCGAAATCATGTTGACAGAGGCAACATGAGGAGGTGGGAGCGGAAATATGCCCATCAAGGCAGGATCTTTAAAAAGTCCTGCACCCACACTCTCATAAGGAGCACTAGTGTGCTTGACATATGGAACATTTCCATCCGAGGAGGAAGAGGCAAAGAAGGACAGTTGGTCGACTGTGACTATCTTCCCTTGATGGGGAAAACGAATCACACAGAAGAGGGAGGAGGCTACAACATGCATAGCATGGGTCCAACTCCGTTCGAGTAGAATATTGTAGTTAAGATTAGTGTCAACGATCTCTACCTCGACATGTACCATCTTGCCCTCCAAGGTAATGGCAAGGTTGGGAAGGACACCGAATGGTCGCGAATTGCACCCGTCAAAAGCTTCTAGAGTATTAGGGGACTAGTTCAGAGTAGGAGAACCAATTGCCTTACAACAAGCGACATACATGATGCAGGTCGAAGCACCTTCATCGATGATGGTCCTATGAATGGTTTTCTGATTTATGATTACCTGAATGAGAAAGGAAATTTGATGAGGTAAACATAAAACGTGTTTTTCCAGGTCAAAGCAGATGAGATTAGAGTCAGCTGGATCAATACCTACAATAGCCGATAATAACTATTTCTGCTGATAAGGACAAATTTGAAGGACCTTGAGAGCAGACATAACTGATCATGCTTGAGCCAAATCTTCAACAATGTTATAATGTTGAGCGGCTCGAGTGTTGGGATTGTACGAGGACTTTTAAAGAACACCTCAAGAAGGTGGGTGAATGGCAGAATCAAGATTAGGCTGCTCTATATGGAGAGGACCAGAACTAGATGGGGTGGAAGAAGAAGGGCTAACTTCTTTATCTTTCCATGCTGATGGGGCAGGAGTTTGATAATCCTTTGACCTGGTAGCCACATTGATCGTGGTACTCATCATGAACACTTGTGAACCCGAGGAATCAGATGAGTGAGGTTGGTCTACCATTTGAGTCTGATGGGATAGAAAGGGATCTTTCAGGACAACTAGGGTCCCTTTGAGCAAACGACTAACTTCGGACTGTTTGGGACAATCCTTACTATAATGATCCTCCTCACAAATGAAGCATGAATACTTAGGTTTTCGTTGGGAAGCATCACCAGTAGATGGTTTAGGAGGACCCTGTTTTGGGGCATCGGCTTTACCCTTGCCTTTACCTTTCTTCTTACCTTTAGAGTATTTATCCGCTACGGTAGACTAGACAGCGTGAACCTCCAAGGTTTTACCAGGGCCAAATGCATTACGAGAGGAGTCATTGGGAGCAGTGTTGGAGACCGACTTCTGTTAGAAGAATATTTTGCAAGGGTCTGAGTCACTAAACCAATTACTCCATCGATAGGAGAGGTAGTAGGGGAATTATATGTCTTCAGATCAGATGATGGTTTGGGTGCATCGGGTAACACATCATATAATGTGTCAGACTGTGAATAGAGAAGGTTTAGATATTGGGCACGCGCGATGGCTTATTCCTCAGTGACACATCCACCCATAGCAATGTCCTCAGCAATTTTGTTGACAAATGATTTGGTGAACCACTTGGTCAACAACTGATCAACAATTTCAAACTTAATTAGACGACACCTATGTCTCCATTCATGGATGTGATCGGAGATGTGAGTCAATGTGTCTTGCTTGAGTGACGTTAACAGATGGGTGCCAGTTTCATAGCGAACCAACAACTGGAAATGTGTGAGAAAGGCCATGGCGAGAGTGTTAAAGTCATGATAGGTATTCCAGGGGAGCTCAATATACCACTTGGCCGTAGCTCCTATAAGAGTTCATTGGAAAAGACGAAAACAAATGGAATCATCAACGTAGGAATTTGAGGAGCACCAGAGGTGATATGTCATCACGTGGGCTTGAGGGTCCTCTTTCACTTTTCCTTCAAACTTTGGACAATCACTTGGAATCTTGGACGGAACTGGAGGCCAGTATGGCAAATGAAGAATTGGATCATTCATGAGTCTAGACACATCTGGCAATTCTAGCATAGCTAAGAATGGAAATTGGGTATTGAAAGGAATTTGAGGTCGATAAGGGGGTCCAACTGGTGGGACCATCCCTGCTAGTAAGGATTTTATCCCCAAAGTGGAGGGTTTTGTCCATAAGGCATTTGATTTTGCCCCCACTGTAGGTTACCTTGCCCATAGGGAGGATTCTGACCTTGAAAGCCTTGAAACTGTCCAGCCAGAGGCTGTTGATAAGAAACATACTGGTTAAAAGGTTGTTGAGCCTGCTAGCCTTGGACATATGGATTTTGCACCTGATGTCCCTGAGCATAAGGGTTTTGGACTTGCTGCCCCTAGATAAACGGGTATTGGACCTGCTGCCATTGGATGTAAGGATTCTGCGCTTGCTATCCTTGGACATAAGAATTTTGGACCGCTATCCTCGAATAAAAGGATTCTGTACCTGCTGCTACAGGACTTGACTCGACCCTGGCCCTGCCCTTGCAAGGGTTGACCCTGTTGATACGAGTGTAAGGGTTGCTACTACCTGTTAGCTCTGCTACAGATTCAATGTTGAAGGGTTAAAATCAGGTTGGAAAATGTTGGCTTTGGTTGCTAAGGAGCTCATGGCAGTTCATTTCACCCTTCCCCTTTTCATTTTTCCCTACTCTCCCTTAATCCCGTTGTGCCATTTTCCTCTATTATCCTTATAAAATCGTTATAATCCTATTTCCGAGGCTCCCGGGATTCTTTTGTTTAAAACCATTTAAACTTCATATTAATCTATTTCTTTTTTTTTATCCCGGGTCACTTAAGTCCTAACGCTCTTAACCCAGCGCATATAATATAATTCATAACCCTTAGTTTTAGTAGAGCCCCAACCCACAGATTTACATGTCGCATCACCTATCATATCTACCAAAACGCATGTTAAATCTTTGTCGTCCGATCGCGCCCACCTTATCGTCTGACGATAGTCGCTTTCCCCGCTCCGCAGACCTACACACCCATTAGTTCCCGGGGAAAGTGGTTTCCCCACAATCGCATCCGCCACGCGTCTTCATTCCATTGCATCGTGCTGCCTTGTACATATACCACATTTGCCCAAAGAGCGGTGTGAGGAAACCATTTACCGCCATCCAGTACGGTCCCCGCCCACTAACTTTCTCGCATCTTCTCCGCCTGTCAATCGTCGGATCGGCCCAACCATGATCCAACGGTCCACGTTCTTCTCATACATATGTCTCCCGATAGCATCCATACGTTAATCTACGCCGCTCATTTGTTGAATCCAACGACTGTTATGGATTCCCATTGCGCCGCATGTCTACCATTGCCTCCCGCTAGCAGATCATGATTGTTCGTGTAACCCATCCAACGGCCAATGTTTCAACTCGGCTCCTCATTATTTTTAATGGATTTTTTCAGTGTTTCGGCCCATTTTGTGCGCGCAAAGAAGGAAGAGATCGATCCAGTGACCTACTCATTTAAACCTTCATCTACCTACATTCAAGAACAACATGATCAAGGATGAGAAAGTACTGCCTTGAGCAGTTCAATTTGTTCAACAGTTATGAACATTTATGCAAGAAACATTCCACCTGTTCAAGGAGTACACCAAAGTACCAGGGAATGTCTAATTTGCTAATTAAAACAGTCAGAATGTATTACAGGCCCATAATAGTTTGTAAATATGGTTGGTGGTCAATTATGACCCCTCCACGCATAGGCTAGCCGAGATTCTTTGTAAACAAACTCTATATATACTCAAAAAAAAGATGTAATCAGGTTGATGAATGTCATTCTGTTGCAAACTTCAACTTCTGGATACTGTAACTACTTTGTAACTTGCAGCTTCTAGTTTGCATTTCTAGCTAATACAAGCTTCTTTTGCTGTTAATTGCTCACTTTCCACTTCTTCTTCTTGTTCCAGGCTGTACCTGTTTTGCAGTTGTTCATGTGCTGTTAATGTTTAGCATTAGAGGGGCTGTCATCCCACCTCTATGTTAGGATCTAGCATGCATCATTGAATTTGTTTGCAGGTTTCTGTTATTTTAATGTCAGAGAGCTGTCATCCTGTCTGTGCATTAGAAAACAAATTTACAGACCTTTAAACTGGTTGCAACTGGCCATCACAGGGTCTTGTGCATATGCTGGTGTGATCAGTGTTCTCCATCATCACATTGTCCCTAAAACTGTGAGTAATTGGTGGTTAAAATCCTTGTAGTCTGGTCGTGTTCACCAATGTCTGGGGTCAATCATAGTAGAAGTGGTTATCTGGCTTGAATATGCAGCATTCCTTTCATTCATCCACCTATTTTTCCAACATTTTGTTGAGTTTGTAATGTTCCTGAGCATCATTGATATACAACCTAGGTGAGTTTCTTGGGGTGATAACATTAATTGGCGCCATTGCTAGGGAGAGGAGAATTGAAGCTTAGCTTCCCTGGAAGAATGACACAACTTCAAGCTTTGATGACAGACAAGGTTTGAACACAGTTTCTAGTTGTAATCATCTGTCTGGCGACTCCATTGGAGGAAGACCATCATTTGGCGACTCCACATTGAAGTTCTGGCTCAGTTTGTGAGACATACTTGAAGAAATCCTCAGAAATTACCAGCTGAACCAGTGCCTGAACCTGAGAAGATTGTTAAATCGAAGAAAGCTTCATAGAAAGGGGCATCAGGATCAGGTAAGCCTAAGAAATCTAATTCATCTATGAAAGATAAAGTTATTGTTGAATATTTATAGTTTGAAGATTTAGAGCCCAACACTGTTAATAAGGAAAAGTCTTCAGAGATTGGTTTAGCCCCTTGTACAGTTAGTTTCTCTTTGAATCTTAGTCCAAAGAAAGCTTCCCATTCAGTCCAAAACATCCCTTTATCTCTGCCACCCATCACATTACTCCCTACCATTCAATCTGCTAGTATTCTTCCAAATATCCCAATCATGGTAGGACAAAAAGTACCTATGAGGATAGAAAGGATTGTAGCTGCCAGATATGGACCATTAGTGTTGCCTGTGCCTTTAAATCCTATACTTGTGGGAGAATATAAAAAATATATGCCTAAATTCACTGGCACAGAGGGAGTAACAACAGAAGAACATCTTGAAGCTTTTTACAGTTATGCTGATAATCTAGATATAAGTGAAAATGATGTGTGGATGAGAGTTTTTGTCCAGAGCCTTGATGGAGAGGCTAGGAAGTGGTTTAGAGAGTTACCCCAGAGATCTATAACAGATATTGAAGCATTAGATGATGCATTTTTGAAGCAATGGGGAGATAAAAAGGACTTGCTGTATTATCATACTGAGTTTGGTAATCTGAAGAGGGAAAATGGTGAATCAATACCTGATTTCAATAAAAGATTCAATAGAATGTATAGTAAGATACCAGCTGAGGTAAAGCCTACTCCTACCTCTGCCAAACTCACTTATGCCAATGCTTTTGACTCTGATTTCTGCTTGTTATTGAGAGAAAGGAGATGTGCTACACTGGCAGACATGCAGGATGCAACCTTAGAAGTAGAATCTAATATCATGGCTGCAGAGAAACTAAAAGTCCAAGATGACAGAAGGAGGTAGAGAAGTTAGGCTTCTACTTCCTCTGCATCATCTTCAGACCCCAAATTTGATAAAATGACTAAAATGATAGAGTCATTGGCTGCTAAGATATCTAAGCTGGAGGTTGAGCAGAACTCAAGAAAAGCAAGGCAGCAGAACACATTTGCTCCAAGAAATCCAAATCCATTCAGAAGAGCAAATGAGCAGTTACAAATAATGCAGAGGGGTGAAGAATCAAAAGAGGATCAGAAAGTTAAAGCTCCTTTCCAAAATGTAGTCATGGAGGAGGAACAATTTGAAGAAGATGAGGATGAAATTCACTGCATGGAAGATAAAGGCAATGCTGCATTTTTGACATTGGCTAAGTATGAAGAATCATTGCTGCAAGAACAAAATAGTCAGGAGTGGGACAGAGGAGCTGTTCTACAAACCGGTGACCAGCAGAGATATAATCTGAGATCCAATGCAAAAAACGCCAAGGAAAATTCTGCCCAAAGAGCTGCCGTTCAAACAGAACCACAGAATATCAAGCAGAGAAGACCAGCAACTGATCCAGTCATCCTCAAAGCTCCAGTTCAAGAGGTAAAAAGTTCTGATAAATCATCTTCGTCTTTTAGCTTTGAGTTAGAAGTCCAGAAATTGAAAATAGCTGTGCCTCTGGTTGAGTTGGTGAAGAGTGAATTATTTAGAAAGCCTATCCTTGAAGCCCTTGAGCTAGAAACCAAACAAACCTCCACTGACTCTGTCAATTTGCAAGATGACAAGCCTGCCATTGTGCTCAATCCCATGATTGAACCTGCTGATAATAATTCTCCATCTTTTTATGTCTCATTAACCATTCATGACAAAATCCTCCACAGTTGTCTGCTAGACACAGGGGCCAGCCACAATCTAATGCCTAAAGCTGTCATGGAAGAGTTAGGCCTTGATATTACTAGACCCTATCATGATTTATTCTCTTTTGATTCAAGGAAGGTGAAATGTCTTGGATTGATTAAAGATCTGGCCATTACCTTAACTCAGCTGCCCATGAAGAGTATGATGATGGATATTTTGGTAGCAGATGTCCCTCCTAAGTTTGGCATGCTGCTGTCCAGAGGTTGGATTAAGAGACTAGGTGGGGCATTACAAAATTATTTATCTTATGCCACCATCCCAGTGTTTGGAGGAGAAAGCAGGAGATTGTACGGAGAAGCACAGTTGGCATATATCACTAGTGATGAAAAGAATCCTACAAATCATCTCATTTATGCAGTGGACACGGATTTTGGAGCATGTATTCTACAAATAGAAGAATCTCAGAAGGCTGAAATGCAGCTCAAGAAACCAATAGTTCAGGCTGAGAAAGAGCAAGGAAGTCAGGTTTGGGAGATTTTCTTTGATGGAGCATGTTCTAAGGAAACTACGGGAGCAGGGGTGGTGCTAGTATCTCCACAACAAGAAAGCATTCAGCTGTCTTTTAAGCTGGTATTTCAAGTGACAAATAACATAGCAGAATATGAAGCTTTGCTGTTGGGCCTTAACGCAGCAAAAGATAGAGGAATCAAGAGTATAAAGGTATTTGGAGATGTTGATCTGATTATCCAGCAAGTGAATAAAATGTTTCAAGCAAAGCATCCAAGGCTGAAAGCATACAGAGATGAGGTATGGAGAATCAGGGATGCCTTTGATTTTTTTTGTATTTCATACATTCCTAGAGCCCAAAATCAACTTGCTGATTCCCTTGCTATGTCTGCTAGTCTGTTTATACCTCCCATGCCTCCTAGACTAGTGTATGAAGTCCAAGTGAAATATAGACCTTCCTTGCCTAATAATGTCCTGCATTGGAAAGTTTTTAATGATGATGATGAGATAAATAGGTTCCTTCAAGTCATTGATGAGTTCTCTGAGATGCAAATTGACCAAGAAAATGATGCCTTGTTAGAAAATCACCAGTCCCAGCTTAGAAATAAAATTGGTAAAAACAGCATTGTCCAGCTTCCTAGTAACCATATTCCTAAGGGTCTAATTCCTCTTGAAAGACTGTTTGACCAGAATGATGTGCCTTACAAGGCTGCCCAAAAAGAAGACCAATTTGTAGTCTATAAGCATGATATAGGAAGTCCAGGTCAGCCTAAGTATGTGAATTTGTCCACTCATTTGTCTGCTGATCAAAGTGCTGAATACTGTAATTTAATGAGGCAATTTGCTAATGTGTTTGCCTGGGAGTATAGTGATCTGAAAACATATGACAAGAATATAATTCAACATAAAATCCCTCTAGAAAAAGACACTGTTCCTTTCAAACAAAAGCTGAGACCAATAAATCCCATGCTTCTTCCACTGATTGAGAAAGAAATTAAAAAGTTGCTGGCTGCCAAGATCATTGTTCCTCTCAGATATTCAAAGTGGGTGGCCAATCTAGTGGTGGAGAGGAGGAAGAGTGGTGAAGAAACACAACTATCCTCTGCCCATGATGGAGCATTTGTTGCAAAAGGTCTCAGGAGCTAAAGTGATGTCATTTTTGGATGGATTTTTAGGCTTTAATCAGATTGTTGTGCACCCAGATGATCAAGAAAAGACTACGTTTACCACTCCTTGGGGCACTTTTATGTATGCCAAAATGCCATTTGGATTGATGAATGCTAGAGCTACCTTTCAGAGAGCTATGGATATAGCATTTGTGGGAGAGAAGGACAAATTTGTCCTCATCTACCTTGATGATATAACTGTTTATTCCAGCAGCCATCAAAATCATTTACAGCATTTAAAAAAAGTATTCTTGAAGTGCAGAAGGTTTGGAATCTCAGTCAATCCCAAAAAATCACAATTTGCTTTACATGAAGGCAAGCTGTTAGGACATATTGTATCTACTACAGGCGTTCAGATTGACCCAGAAAGAGTAAAAGCCATACAGACTTTGTCTGTCCCAAGATCAAAGAAGGATATCCAATCCTTTCTGGGCAAAATTAATTTTGTCAGGAGGTTTATTCTGAATTTTGCAGAATTAGTTAAGCATGTGACCTCCATGTTGAAGAAAGGATCAGAGGTAAGATGGACTGATACAGCAAGACAATCATTTGATTCCATCAAGAAAGCTATTATGGAGGCTCCCACATTAATAAGTCCAGACTATAGCAAGGAGTTTCATATTTTTTCTTTTGCCTCTGAAGACACCATTGCAGCAGTTTTATTGCAACAAGATGAAGAAGGTTCAGAGCATCCAGTGGCATTTTTCAGCAAGAATTTGAGGGATGCTGAACTGAGGTATGATATTATAGAAAAGCAGGCATATTCTCTTATTAAATCCTTGAAGGCTTTCAGAGTTTATATTTTGCATTCAAAAATAATTGCATATGTACCCTCTGCTGCAATAAAAGATGTCCTAACCCAACCTGATGCTGATGGAAGAAGGGTGAAATGGATTGCAAAAATGATAGAATTTAACATAGAGCTGAAGCCCACCAAGCTGGTCAGAGGTCAAGGGCTTGCCAAGTTATTGGCTGAAGAAAATTGCAGGTCTTTAGATGTTGATTTCCTGTGCACGATGGCAGAAAATGGTCAGGCAGAAGAAGAGGAAACAGTTGAAATAGTAAGGAAAAAATCAGTGGCCGAGAATCTAGCTTCATGTAACTGGTATGCTGCAATAATCAATTTCTTGCTGAAGCTAGAAGTACCTTCAGAGTTTAATCAAAACCAGGCGAGAACTTTAAAACTTAGAGTAGCAAAATATTGCATCAATGAAAATCTGCTCTACTGGAGGGATCCATTTGGAATATTTCTAAGGTGTCTGGACAAGGGATAGTCAAAAGAAGTCATGCAGAAGTTTCATAACAGCATGTGTGGAGGGCACCATTATTGGAAAACTACAGCCCATAAGATTCTTAGAGCTGGGTACTATTGGCCCACCTTATTTTCTGATGTGTTTGCTTTTGTTAAATCTTGTGACAGGTGCCAAAGAATTGAAGGAAAACAGCAGTTGAAATCTCCGCCCCTAAAACCAATTAAGGTAAAAGGACCTTTTTAGCAGTGGGGTCTAGATTTCATTGGAGAAATCAATCCACATTCTAGTGGCCAGCACAGGTGGATATTAGTAGCCATTGATTATTTCACTAAGTGGATTGAAGCAGTCCCTACAAGGAAAGTTGATCATAATGTGGTCATCAAGTTTTTAATAGAGAATATCTTCAGCAGATTTGGTTGTCCACATAAACTAATCATAGATAATGCAGCAGCCTTTAGGGCAAAAGAGATGGTGGAAATGTGTGCTTCAATGGGTATCAAACTAGTTCATTCCACCTCATATTATCTGCAAGGAAATGGTCTAGCAGAATCCTCTAATAAAAGTCTGATCAGGATAATTAAGAAACTGTTAGAGGACAATAAAAAGAATTGGGATTCAAAGCTCAAGTATGCACTATGGGCTGACAGAGTGACCGTTAAGAAATCCACAAGGAGTTCTCCATTCAAACTGGTGTATGGCACTAAGGCTGTATTCCCAATTCAGTTAACTCTCTCGGTGGAAAAATTTCTTCAAACATAACAGGACGAGGAAGAAGATATGGCAAAGAGAATCACTAATTTGGCAGAGGTACATCAGATTAGAGAACAGTTGGTTGAGAAGGCTGCAATACATCAGAGAAAGATCAAGGAAGCCTTTGACAAGAAGGCAAAAATAAATAATTTTCAGATTGGTGACTTGGTTTTGAAATGGGATGCATTAAAGGAAAAGAAAGGCAATCATGGGAAATTTGATGCTTTCTGGACAAGACCTTTCATCATTTCACAGGTTCAAGGTAACAACACCTTCATGCTGAAAAGTATGGGAGGAGAGATAGTTTTTGATGGCCTAGTCAACGGGCAGTTTTTGAAAGTTTATGTTGTTTAAGGTCCTTTGGCCTTAAAGGCTGTAAATATTTTGTTTTATCAGTTTTGTGCAGGCAAAGTAGACTCCATGCCCAATGGAACACTAGGAATTTTGATTAATTGGTTTTCAGCTGAAAAGGCATTGGTCTGCAGGTTCTTGAGACCTCACAGGGAGGCTCTCATCCCCAGAAAGAGCCAGTGTTAGCTCTGCTACAGATTCAGTGTTGAAGGGTTAAAATCAGGTTGGAAAATGCTAGCTTTGGTTGCTAAGGAGCTCATGGCAGTTCATTTCACCCTTCCCCTTTTCATTTTTCCCTACTCTCCCTTAACCCCGTTGTGCCATTTTCCTCTATTATCCTTATAAACTCGTTATAATTCTATTTCTGGGGCTCCCGGGCTTCTTTTGTTTAAAACCCTTTAAACTTCATATTAATCTATTTCTTTGTTTTATCCTGGGTCACTTAAGTCCTAACGCTCTTAACCCCGCGCATATAATATAATTCATAACCCTTAGTTTTAATAGAGCCCGGGCCCGCAGCTTTACATGTCACATCACCTGTCATATCTACCAAAACGCATGTTAAATCTTCGTCGTCCGATTGCGCCCACCTTATCATCTGACGATAGTCGCTTTCCCCGCTCCGCAGACCTGCACACCCATTAGTTCCCGGGGAAAGTGGTTTCCCCGCCATCGCATCCGCCACGCATCTTCATTCCATTGCATCGCGCTGCCTTGTACGTATACCACCTTTGCCCAAAGAGCGGTGCGGGGAAACCGTTTACCGCCATCCAGTACGGTCCCCGCCCGCTAACTTTCTCGCATCTCCGCCGCCCGTCAACCGTCGGATCGGCCCAACCATGATCCAACGGTCCACGTTCTTCTCATACATATGTCTCCCGATAGCCTCCATACGTTAATCTCTGCCGCTCGTTTGTTGAATCCAATGGCTGCTATTGATTCCCATTGCGTTGCATGTCTTCCATTGCCTCCCGCTAGCAGATCACGATCGTTCGCGTAACCCATCCAATGGCCAGTGTTTCATCTCGGCTCCTCATCATTTTCAATGGATTTTTTCAGTGTTTCGGCCCGTTTTGTGTGCGCAAAGAAGGAAGAGATCGATCCAGTGACCTGCGCATTTAAACCTTCATCTACCTGCATTCAAGAACAACATGATCAAGGATGAGAAAGTATTGCCTTGAGCAGTTCAATTTGTTCAGCAGTTATGAACATTTATGCAGGAAACATTCCACCTGTTCAAGGAGTACACCAAAGTACCAGGGAATGTCTAATTTGCTAATTAAAACAGTCAGAATGTATCAGAGGCCCATAATAGTTTGTAAATGTGGTTGGTGGTCAGTTATGACCCCTCCACGCATAGGCTAGTTGAGATTTTTTGTAAACAAACTCTATATATACTCAGAAAAAAGATGTAATCAGGTTGATGAATGTCATTCTGTTGCAAGCTTCAACTTCTGGAGACTGTAACTACTTTGTAACCTACAGCTTCTGGTCTGCATTTCCAGCTAATACAAGCTTCTTTTGCTGTTAATTTCTCACTTTCCACTTCTTCTTCTTGTTCCAGGCTGTACCTGTTTTGCAGTTGTTCATGTGCTGTTAATGTTTAGCATTAGAGGGGTTGTCATCCCACCTCTGTGTTAGGATCTAACATGCATCATTGAATTTTTTTGCAGGTTTCTGTTGTTTTAATGATAGAGAGTTGTCATCCTGTTTGTGCATTAGAAAGCAGATTTACAGACCTTTAAACTGGTTGCAGCTGGCCATCACATGGTTCTGTGCATCTTCTGGTGTGATCAGTGTTCTCCATCATCACATTGTCCCTAAAGCTGTGAGTAATTGGTGGTTAAAAGCCTTGTAGTATGGGGGTGTTCACCCATGTCTAGGGTCAGTCATAGTAGAAGTGGTTAGCTGGCTTGAATATGCAGCGTTCCTTTCATTCTTCCACCTATTTTTCCAACATTTGTTGAGTTTGTAACGTTCCCGAGCATCATTAATATACAACCTAGGTGAGTTTCTTGGGGTGATAACACTACCCAAGTTGACCTTGTGGCTGTAAGGGTTGACCTTGTAGCTATAAAGGTTTTCCCTGTGGCTACAACGGTTGACCTTGTGAAGGCATATGTTGGGAGGATTGCAATGCATACTGCATTTGTGGCTACATGGTTTGTTGTAACTATTGTGAGGGTTTCCCTTGCGTTTGTTGCAGTTGTCCTTGCTACGGCATAATCTAGCCTTGCTACTGCATGGATGGCCCTTGTTGCAATGAAGGTTGCCCTTGCTACTGCATGGATGGCCCTTGCTGCAACGAAGGTTTCCCTTGCTACCGCAAGAGTTGTCCTTGCTGTTGCAAACGTACTTGAACAATTCTCGGAATGACAACTTGAAAGTTCCCGAACTGTATCTCGCCATACCCACCAGGTATGGTGGATGGACCAAGCTGGACATAGGGTCCAGGCTGAGGGATGTATGATGGATTATCCATCTCTTGTGAAACATATGGAGCATAAGGAGGTTGGTACTGACCTTGAGCCATATTGGGCTGTTGGTACTGGACGTGACTTGACCTAGATGAACCAACATTGGGTCGTTGGTACTGGACAAGATTGGACCCATATGGACCAACATTAGGCTATTGGTACTGGACATTACTTGATCCAACAGGATTTGAAATGGAACTCGAAGAGGGTTGGTTCATCCCAACCATGTGAGGTTGTGATCCACTCACATTGGTTGTGCCAGACATCATAAAAACATTCGAACTCTGCCCCACAGGCAGTGGAACATCTTGTCCACTTACTTGAGGGATCGAAGAATTGACAGCAATATGACTCGAGATTGTCTGTTGAATAGACGGGTCACCTGGACCGACGAAACAAGAGGATTGGGAATGGTGGGTTACACCGGGACTGAAGTGATTGCAAAAATCACCATTTGTTGGGTGGTCAGGTTCTAAATGAATGGACCTGTGGTATGCATAGTGCCAGATGCCCAAATAGGGTTGTGATACAACGATGAGGCAGTAGGCGTGCCTGAAACCAACTGAGCTAAAGTCACGTAATTACACGGTAACTCAAGATGAACACTAGTCAGAATGATTCCCATGTAAGGGAAACCTTCAGGAGGGAAAGGATATTCCTGCTCTTCGACTATGAGTGGGGTGGAAACCTATGAGTGACCCAGAGAGGAGACTGGGATTTTGCCTTTTGATTCCATGGGTGAAAACAGACGATGACGGACTACTGAAGATGTTTGAGGGGATAATTCCAAAGGAATACATGGCTGATCGCACGAATTGTACAGACGCTGCGGTGATATCATAATAGGATCGATCAAAGGATTCAGAGGATAAACAACCAGTCCAAGCTGTCCTTTAGAAGTCGACGGACTCTCGGGAGTTTGGATAGGGTTATTTGGGGATTCGAGGCCAACCTTATAAAGTGACCCAGTATCTGAAGGGGGAGGACGAGATGACAAAGGTTGAATACTTAGAACAATTCCAAGCTCAACACCTTGGTCCTCAAGCGACTGTGGCAATTCAAGAAAAGGTTCCTCATACAATCTTTCAGAGAGAGGAGAGGAAGAGGAACTAGGCCAACCAGTTGATTCAACCACGATGATCTTGTCTCAAATAACCAAAAGAGAGATTGATTTCAAGGAATTTAAAATGTATTTAAAGGTGTACTGGTCTAAAAAATACTAACATGGAAGTTATAAGATTGTGGGCAACAATTTTTTAAGAAGCAAAAATAAACTGGTGCTCCTTCATGTTTTAAGAGTCGAGAAAGAAGCTATCACTTTCGGTTTGAAACGAGCTCGAAAGGACAAGTGCTAGGGTGATATTTTATATTTAGGGAGTCAAAAAGATCAAAATGACTGCTCAGGATGATCTAGGTAAAAAGGATTACCAAGTAACCATGAACTGCAGAATACCTCTCGACGAATTGAGAAGTACGGGCAGACAATCTCCCCGAATTCTGTGGTCGGTTTATCACATTTACAAGGCGACAGACTCAGTTTCCTATGGATAAAGGATTGCAACCTAGTGGGGTCTCCTTTTATATACTCAATGGTATGGGGAGCACAATTCCGTACTAGTGCTGTCTAGTGCTGAAGTGAACAACAACTGCTAGGTTTTAAGATGCCTGAACACGTCTCTAGCTGAGACCTTATAAGATGTGATCGTTAGATTTCAAATGCGCCTTAGGTTAATTGAGTAGATTTTAGAGTTTATCTTGAAATTATGTCTCGATTTTCTATCCTTATCCATGTGACTCAAAAACATCTATATGCAGTTAAATGAGACAGGACCCTTTCAATTCGATGAATTGTCTACAATAATGAGAGTAGAAATAACACTCAAATGCAACAAAGTAAGGAATTGAAAGCAAAATGATTTTTCACTATTTCGCCTTTTGAAAACAAAATGAAAAAAAAATCTTTCAATCTCCTAACTTTCCTATCAAATTCACTTCAAGTATCCCTTTCACTAATACAGAGAATTCATTTCTTTTGCAATGCAAGTGACAAGTGACGATGCAACTCTAGCTTTTAATGATGCTAACAAACGTAACATATTGATGCAACAAACTAGAATTATGTATTTTACAATAAAATAATGATGAATATTTTGCAAACACTTCACACTTCAATGAAAAATTCATAATACAATCAATCACAAGTGAGCATAAAAGAGAATTCCTTTCAAAACTAATGAAGCAAAGATTGAACCAAAAACAAGATGGGCAATGTGATCTGTGCCTGAAAAGAGACGCTCAAACACTAAATGAAACTTTTCAAACTTGTTAAATGGAAATCAAAGCAATGAAAGGACTAATCAAACGAAATGCAAGGAGCAAATTTGACTATGGACTTGACTTTCTGAGTAGGCAAACAAGTGAATGGGTGATGACCTAGATGCCCTAGGGTTATACACCATCCAAGAACTCAAGAAACCAAGTGAAGGAAATGCAAATTAACCAATCATACAAACCAAGCTAAAAGAGCTTTCTAGCCAGGGAGAACATAATCAAAACGAGATGAGAGACATAAATCAGAAGGGAAAGACACATTGGCTATGATCTAGGGTAGACCCTAATCTTCACCTACAAGAATCAGCGTGACTGCCTAACTGATAACGTGTGCCAAAAGGGGGTTGGTGCGACTGTTTTTGAGAAACTCGCGCTGATAGACATGGATGTCAGAAAAATAAACGTGCTAACCGAGGATTCAAGGAAAAAAAATAAAAATTTTCAAAGGCTAAAACCAGACTTTCCACTGTAAATTTCAGGCTCAGAGCAGTAAACCAGGAAAAGTAGAGAACACTAAATGGAAATGGTGATACTAGAAAATTTCACACAAAACCATAAAATGACAATCAATCAAACAAAAGGATTGGCTCCCCAGTGGAGTCACCAATTTGTGGTGTAGGTAAAGTCTCAGTGCAGACACAAACAGTTCCTCTAGCCCAAGAGAGCGGGTCTAACCGCAAACAAACAATCTATCGAAAATCTCCTTAAGCTAGAATACATTAAGAGGTCCTACCTCTTAGAACACTATTCTGCTTGGTGATGATCCTGCTTCCTCACTCCAACTATCTTCCATTTCCTTCCTTCAAATACCTGAAACAAGCAAACAACAACAAAAACAACAAAGATGACAACATGCAATATTGTATTCAGCCTACTTAATAGGTCAAGAAACATTAAGCCATAAAGATGTAAAATTACACGTCATGTAGGAAATCAATCGATAGTTTCATTAATATAAATCGGAGAGAGATTACAACCGGTGCCTTGACGTTGTTGGTATCTTCCGACATATCTAGGTTCCCATACTTCTGCTAGCACTTCATGGATAGCCCCAACAATGGAAGTTTTAAGGCCTCTTTCCCTCTAGTCTCAAACCAAATCAAAATCACACTATTCTCCCTCAAACACACACTCTATAAGCTATAAATGACTTGCTGGTTATTCACACTTGCTCCAAAATACCAACTAGCTTTTGCTTGGGAAAAAGAGAGGATTATATAGCTTGAATGGATGG
Organism: Pinus tabuliformis; assembly: GCA_031772625.1. Lineage (NCBI taxonomy): Eukaryota > Viridiplantae > Streptophyta > Pinopsida > Pinales > Pinaceae > Pinus > Pinus tabuliformis. The sequence goes on along the minus strand of CM062808.1, from coordinate 999,746,343 downwards.
AAGATGGTTCCTCTCATCATGGGAGAAGGTCTTATCTCTTGAGGTTGTTCCATCCTAATGGGGGAAAAGAGCTCAAACTGATTTCCTCGACTCTATTAAGCCCAACCATTTACCAGACTTCCGTTACGAAGCTTCTAAACATGGAAGCTTTGACTTCTTATTTAAAAGACCTTCAAAGAGGATTTGCGTGACTGGAAAAGGGCTCAATCAATCT